>CAXIIO010001499.1:0-50707 GCA_964028335.1 Altica lythri | reverse complement strand
GCTACAAAAGCAGCTCGTAAGAGTGCTCCAGCTACTGGTGGCGTTAAAAAACCACATCGTTACCGTCCCGGAACTGTAGCTCTTCGTGAAATCAGACGTTATCAGAAAAGTACTGAGCTTTTGATCCGAAAATTACCTTTCCAACGTTTAGTGCGAGAAATTGCACAGGATTTTAAAACCGATTTACGTTTCCAAAGTTCCGCTGTAATGGCTCTTCAAGAAGCCAGTGAAGCTTACTTGGTTGGTCTTTTTGAAGATACAAATTTGTGTGCCATCCATGCTAAACGTGTAACTATAATGCCTAAAGACATTCAATTGGCTAGAAGAATTCGTGGAGAACGTGCCTAAACAGGGATTTTTTTTTATATAAATAACAACAACGGTTCTTTTCAGAACCACAAGTATATTTTATTAATTATGATAAAATTTAATAGTTACTTAATTTTTGCAACCTAAACTTCACTAAGTTAAATATATTATAACAGATAATAGTCAGTTGTTTCAGAAAATAAAAGATGTAAAAATAAAAAAAATGTCATTTTTTTGTTGTTTATTCAATTTGTATTATTTGTAGAATATATTTTGGATTATTTATAAAATATTTGAGGATATAATTAATAATTTGTATGCTATTTACTATAAAATTTGTATTATTTATTTATTTATTTATTTATTTCTTTCTTTAATATTTTATTGTTAATTATTTAAAAATTCAGTAATTATATTCTTTTTTTTTGTTTCAATATTTTAATAAAAAAATTATATAATTTTTATACTGTAATAGATCTTGTCATTAATAATAAAATCTAATACAATTTAATTATAATTTTTATCATTTTATATATATATATACGTATATGTTGTGGTTCTTAAAAGAACCGTTGTTGTTGTTAAAAAGAAATAGGTAAATGCTATGTAAATAAACATGAAATTATTTAGAACTTGTATATTTAGTTACAGCTTTTGTTCCTTCACTGACTGCGTGTTTAGCCAATTCACCAGGAAGTAATAGACGAACTGCAGTTTGAATTTCTCTACTGGTAATCGTAGAACGTTTATTGTAATGTGCTAAACGTGAAGCTTCAGCTGCAATACGTTCGAAAATATCATTAACAAAACTGTTCATGATACTCATAGCTTTACTGGAAATACCGGTGTCAGGATGTACTTGTTTCAAAACTTTGTAGATGTAAATGGCATAACTTTCCTTCCTCTTTCGTCTCTTCTTTTTATCTCCTTTAGAAATATTTTTTTGTGCCTTTCCGGCTTTTTTTGCAGCTTTTCCGCTTGTTTTTGGTGGCATATTTACTATTAAACGATACAAAGTATAACGTCAACTAAGCGGTGTCTCTACCTTACGAGGCATATTTATAATAAAGTTCCGTTTCTTCAATAGGCTCCACCCACTGCGTTATGGCATGTGCGCTGTACGCTATTGGCTACACTCGTTAGTATAAATTTGTTGGTACATAGTAAATATTTTCATATCTCTTTGCACCGTGGAGAGTATTCCTCAGTTCTTTTTCTGTCTATCTGTCTGTAACTAAGTGAAAATGTCCGGACGTGGTAAAGGAGGCAAAGTTAAAGGAAAGGCAAAGACACGATCAACTCGTGCTGGTTTACAGTTTCCCGTTGGACGTATTCATCGTCTGTTGAGAAAAGGAAATTATGCTGAACGTGTTGGAGCTGGTGCACCAGTTTATTTGGCTGCTGTCATGGAATATTTAGCTGCTGAAGTACTAGAATTGGCGGGTAATGCTGCTCGTGATAACAAGAAAACTCGTATTATTCCTAGACATTTGCAATTGGCAATTCGTAACGACGAAGAATTAAATAAACTTCTGTCTGGTGTTACAATTGCACAAGGTGGTGTTTTACCAAATATACAAGCTGTTCTTTTACCCAAGAAAACTGAAAAGAAGGCTTAAATTTTTTATTCGTTGTCAAATTAGTAAATACTCGGCCCTTTTCAGGGCCATAATATTATTATTATTTTATAATGTTCGACAAAAAAAAAACTAACACATGTATAATTTATTTATTAATTTGCAAATTTGGAATGCAATTTGAAATTGAATGATAATAAATGTCATTCTAGTCTAATAACGTAAAAAAAAAGTAAACGTATAATAAAATAAATATTTGCTAAAATGATTTGTTGATAAAAAAAAATGTTTTTATATAAAAACAAATATTGTTATATTTTGTTGTGATTTATTGCGTTTCCACTTAGAAAATCTTTAAGAAGCACAATACATATATATATATATATATATATATATATATATATTCATTTTTGTTTTAATATTTAGCTAAATTCGTACAAAAGAAAATCTAATTGAATGATAAATAATTTTTTTTTTTTTACAATTTAAAATTTTTAAAACTTGTATCAAACTTATCAACTTATACGGTTTTTGTTTTATTATTATTATAATTATTATTTTTATTCTATCATTATTAAAATTGAATAATTTTGTGGCCCTCAAAAGGGCCATTTGTTTATAATAACAGTTTATTGAAGGATGATACCACATAAACAACGATGATATATAAATATTTCGTGTTTATTTCTTCTTTTTAGGTGATGCTGCCTTCCTGGCTTTAGGTGAAGTAGGAGTTTTGGCAGTTTTTGGTTTTGGTGCCTTTGGTTTTTTAGTTGGACCTTTAGCTGATTTTTTGGCTTTAATCGGTGATTTTGCAGTTGTAGTCGATGTAGTTTTAGCAGCAGATGGTGTTTTCTTTTCGTCTTTTTTCGGTTTAGCAGCTTTTATTGGTGATTTTTTCGCTTTGATTGATTTCTTAGCCGGTTTAGTTTTATCTCCAGTTGCTAAACTAGATCGTTTTACAGTTGCAGCTTTTTTGGGTTTTGCACCAGAAGCCTTTTTCTTTTCACCAGTGGCACTAGTACTTTTGATCGATCCAGTGGATGCAGCTGATGCAAGTTTAAATGAACCTGATGCACCCTTTCCTTTAGTTTGGACCAGAGATCCTGATACTACAGCAGATTTTAAGTACTTTTTGATGAAAGGCGCAACTTTTTCAGCGTCAACTTTGTAATTTGCTGTTATATATTTTTTGATAGCTTGAAGCGACGATCCACCTCTCTCTTTTAGTCCTTTAATAGCGTTATTGACCATTTCAGATGTAGGTGGATGAGAAGGTTTACTTCTTGGATTTTTATTTTTTTTCTCTTTTTTTGATGAAGAAGAGATCTGAGATGCATTGGCACCGGTCGTTGCAGAAGTTGCCGAATTCTGGTTATCTGTATCGGCCATAGTTATGTATAAATTTTTATTTTTTCACTGAATCACTGAGAATTTATCTCGAATTGTGTTTAAATAAAATGCGCCAAAAATTACACGAACACCGAGTAGTCGGTTAGTGTGGTCGGACCGAAGACTGAATGGTTGCACTTTGAGTTCATGAAACTAAAGTGGCGCTACCACAGAGCGATAGTCATGTTAACATCGTTTTCTTTTTCACCGACCTGAGGTATTTTGAAAAAACCCACATCAACAATAAACTAAGAAAGTCAAATAGAAAGTCCAAATTTTAGTATGCTGCAAAAATTTTAATAGCACACTTGAAAATATTGTCTTGAAATCAGCTCAAAAACTGCTATGTAATGATTCAGCTCGAATGTTCGGATTAAGCCGTTATAATGTTCAATTTCAATAAAACAAATTATTTTTTACATTTATAAATGTAAAAATTCAACTATCTATTTTGATATTGTTATATAATTTTTAATTTATCTACCTAGAATAAAAACTTACGTAAGATTGTAATATACCATGTTCAACCATTATCACACTATTCGAATATCTGTTAAAACGTTGGTTTAGAAAAGAACTTTTTATAATAAACACTAATTTATCCTTAAAAGTAAAATTTATTTAAACAATCTATTTTCTAATAGGTTTTATAATTATTTATCTGTCATCTATGTGATATTTTAATTGCCAATTGTTTTATCTTATATGAAAAAAGTAGGTAAAATAAAGCTAGGCATTTTGTGAAACACAGAAAAAGTTTATTAAACAATACGTTTTTGTAAGGAATTTTCCATCTTCTATGACACTATTTACCGTTTTTACAACTGAAAAATTTCATCCAACATAAAAGATTTCTTTCGTTAAATCATTTTTTAAGCATAATTATTCAACTAACGCTAAATTTTATACAGTTTTATTTCGGTTCGACCTATTCTAGATACTCTTAAAACTTTTTACAAAGTGATTGAACAAGTTAAAATTGATTGTTTATTAATATATGATATTAATTAAAAAGTTATATGTGGAAATCTATAGAAACAATTAGGGTATACAGGGTACACATCTCTATTTTTTTATATATTTTTGTCATCATTCCCTCATACTATACTTCAAAAAGAGACATTTCTTACTAAGGTTTCTATTATTATCAATTATTTTACATATAAAATAACGATTTATCTGATTAATCATACATTTTGACAAAATAATTGTAATGATATTAGCTAAAATTAAACAAGAATTATAAAATACATAAATTAAATAAATTTCAAGCATGTAGCGACATCTATTGGGATTTCTTGTACTTTTGTTTGTATTTTTTTAACTAACTGCAATTTTAAAGAAAATGTTTTTGTTTTTTTACAAGTTATATAACACTATAAGTATTGTACAAATAAAAGTAAACTTTTCCATCTACATCTCTGAAGATGACATCAAATAGGGTCAAAACGTAAAACTTTTCTTTCTAAATCCCTAAAGATAAACTCTTATAGGTTCGAAACGTAAAACTTTTCATCTAAATCCCTGAAGATGAACTTTTATAGGTTCGAAACGTAAAACTTTCCAACTAAATCATTGAAGATGAACTAAAAAAGTTTAAAAAAACAGTTTCAAATATGTTCGAAACGTAAAACTTTTCCATCTAAATCCCTGCAGATGAGCTCAAATAGCGTCAAAACGTAAAACTTTCCATCTAAACCCAAAACGTAGGATAATTTAAAAGAGTCCACTTAGTCGTTTCATTGTTGCTAACCAACAATTTCTAATATCATAAATAGTTTTAATGATTCAAAAATGAACATCAGAAAGAATGAAATTACTTATTTAATACGACTGTAACATTTTACAGTTTTAAAGATACTGATAATTTAATTTTTAAGAGAACAAATTTGACATTTCAACAAATTTTTCTCAAAGTTTTTGGATATAGATAATAAAATGGTTTTTATTCATTAATAAAATATAAATATATTGTGGTTCTGAAAAGAACCGTTTTGTATTGCAAATTTGTCCAATTAATTATGTAAATTACTTGGAGCTTGTATATTTAGTAACAGCTTTTGTTCCTTCACTGACTGCGTGTTTAGCCAATTCACCAGGAAGTAATAGACGAACTGCAGTTTGAATTTCTCTACTGGTAATCGTAGAACGTTTATTGTAGTGTGCTAAACGGGAAGCTTCTGCTGCAATACGTTCAAAAATATCATTAACAAAACTGTTCATGATACTCATGGCTTTACTGGAAATACCGGTGTCAGGATGTACTTGTTTCAAAACTTTGTAGATGTAAATGGCATAACTTTCCTTCCTCTTTCGTCTCTTCTTCTTATCACCTTTAGAAATATTTTTTTGTGCCTTGCCGGCTTTTTTCGCAGCTTTTCCGCTTGTTTTTGGTGGCATATTTACTGTTAAACGGTACCAAAGTATAACGTTAACTGTGTGGTGCCGCCGACTTACAAGGCATATTATAATAAAGTTGCGTTTCTTCAATAGGCTCCACCCACTGCGTTACGGCATGTGCGCTGTACGCTATTGGCTATACTCGTTACTATAAATTTGTTGGTAGATTATAGAAATTTTCATAACGTTTCGTGTAAGAGTAGAGTGTGTTGTCTCTTTTTGTACAACTATATATAAAGAAAAATGTCCGGACGTGGTAAAGGTGGAAAAGTTAAAGGAAAGGCAAAGTCACGATCAAACCGTGCTGGTTTACAATTTCCCGTTGGACGTATTCATCGTCTGTTGAGAAAAGGAAATTATGCTGAACGTGTTGGAGCTGGTGCACCAGTTTATTTGGCTGCTGTCATGGAATATTTAGCTGCTGAAGTACTAGAATTGGCGGGTAATGCTGCTCGTGACAACAAGAAAACTCGTATTATTCCTAGACATTTGCAATTGGCAATTCGTAACGACGAAGAATTAAATAAACTTCTGTCTGGTGTTACAATTGCACAAGGTGGTGTTTTACCAAATATACAAGCTGTTCTTTTACCCAAGAAAACTGAAAAGAAAGCCTAATTTAATACAATATTAATATCATATCAAATAATACTCGGCCCTTTTAAGGGCCACAATCTATATGTGAATATATATATATGATAGAGAAAAGTTATAATTATTTTAATTAAATCGATATATAAACGTTTTGTTTTTTAAGTAAGTATATAAAAATTAAACTGAACTGTGGTTTCGTTTAGATAGACTTGTAGAATAATAGAGAAAACAAAATAAAAACATATTATTAGCATTTAAAAAATAACATATCCAAAATTGGGATGTTCCTTTATTATTCTTCTTAACTAGGATTGATATGAATGAATAAAAGACAAAAAAAAAACAAAAGCTGTTTTAAATTAAATATCTTAACAAACAGTATCTTTCATAAGATGGTCAGTATTATGTGTGTGTGATTTTATAATTTAACAAAAAATAATAATCTAACTTAAAAAAAATTATAATAATTATCCGTTTAATTAATGTATAAAAGTAAAATAGTTTACATTATTGATATAGAATCTTTTAATTTTAATTAAAATTAACTGATTGTAGTAAAAGCCAAAAAGAAAAATAAATCGTTTGTTTGTTTTGTTTAGTTTATGAAATTTTTATCATTGATAAATTTAATTTTTGTGGTTCTGAAAAGAACCGATGTTTTATTTTATTGTTTAACAATATATTTAGATGATAGTTGACAATATTGACGATTATCAAGTTAAATATTTTTAACCTCCAAAACCATACAAAGTACGTCCCTGTCTTTTTAATGCATAAACAACATCCATGGCTGTGACGGTTTTCCTTTTAGCATGTTCTGTATAAGTTACAGCATCTCTGATTACATTTTCCAAAAATACTTTCAGTACTCCTCTGGTTTCTTCATAGATAAGACCAGATATACGTTTGACACCACCTCTACGTGCCAATCTTCTAATGGCAGGTTTGGTAATACCTTGGATATTATCACGTAATACTTTACGGTGACGTTTAGCACCCCCTTTACCAAGACCTTTTCCACCTTTACCTCGGCCTGTCATATTAAATAAAAACGAATTGATTAAAACTGCAAGTAAGATTCGTTACGAACAAACACTGCACGTTGACTGTAGTTTCTCCTTGAGAGTACGGCTTTTTGTTGGCTAAGCTCCACCTCTCGACCAATCAGCGACCAGATCGAGGTGATAAAAGAGCAGACCAAAACAAAATTAAATTCATTCGAACTCTACTATTGTTAGTATCAAGTCGTCGTTGGCGCTGTTCTTATAATTTTTTTTTTTGAATAATTTGTAATAATAATGGCACGTACAAAGCAAACGGCTCGTAAATCAACCGGAGGTAAAGCTCCCAGAAAACAATTAGCTACAAAAGCAGCTCGTAAGAGTGCTCCAGCTACTGGTGGCGTTAAAAAACCACATCGTTACCGTCCCGGAACTGTAGCTCTTCGTGAAATCAGACGTTATCAGAAAAGTACTGAGCTTTTGATCCGAAAATTACCTTTCCAACGTTTAGTGCGAGAAATTGCACAGGATTTTAAAACCGATTTACGTTTCCAAAGTTCCGCTGTAATGGCTCTTCAAGAAGCCAGTGAAGCTTACTTGGTTGGTCTTTTTGAAGATACAAATTTGTGTGCCATCCATGCTAAACGTGTAACTATAATGCCTAAAGACATTCAATTGGCTAGAAGAATTCGTGGAGAACGTGCCTAAACAGGGATTTTTTTTTATATAAATAACAACAACGGTTCTTTTCAGAACCACAAGTATATTTTATTAATTATGATAAAATTTAATAGTTACTTAATTTTTGCAACCTAAACTTCACTAAGTTAAATATATTATAACAGATAATAGTCAGTTGTTTCAGAAAATAAAAGATGTAAAAATAAAAAAAATGTCATTTTTTTGTTGTTTATTCAATTTGTATTATTTGTAGAATATATTTTGGATTATTTATAAAATATTTGAGGATATAATTAATAATTTGTATGCTATTTACTATAAAATTTGTATTATTTATTTATTTATTTATTTATTTCTTTCTTTAATATTTTATTGTTAATTATTTAAAAATTCAGTAATTATATTCTTTTTTTTTGTTTCAATATTTTAATAAAAAAATTATATAATTTTTATACTGTAATAGATCTTGTCATTAATAATAAAATCTAATACAATTTAATTATAATTTTTATCATTTTATATATATATATACGTATATGTTGTGGTTCTTAAAAGAACCGTTGTTGTTGTTAAAAAGAAATAGGTAAATGCTATGTAAATAAACATGAAATTATTTAGAACTTGTATATTTAGTTACAGCTTTTGTTCCTTCACTGACTGCGTGTTTAGCCAATTCACCAGGAAGTAATAGACGAACTGCAGTTTGAATTTCTCTACTGGTAATCGTAGAACGTTTATTGTAATGTGCTAAACGTGAAGCTTCAGCTGCAATACGTTCGAAAATATCATTAACAAAACTGTTCATGATACTCATAGCTTTACTGGAAATACCGGTGTCAGGATGTACTTGTTTCAAAACTTTGTAGATGTAAATGGCATAACTTTCCTTCCTCTTTCGTCTCTTCTTTTTATCTCCTTTAGAAATATTTTTTTGTGCCTTTCCGGCTTTTTTTGCAGCTTTTCCGCTTGTTTTTGGTGGCATATTTACTATTAAACGATACAAAGTATAACGTCAACTAAGCGGTGTCTCTACCTTACGAGGCATATTTATAATAAAGTTCCGTTTCTTCAATAGGCTCCACCCACTGCGTTATGGCATGTGCGCTGTACGCTATTGGCTACACTCGTTAGTATAAATTTGTTGGTACATAGTAAATATTTTCATATCTCTTTGCACCGTGGAGAGTATTCCTCAGTTCTTTTTCTGTCTATCTGTCTGTAACTAAGTGAAAATGTCCGGACGTGGTAAAGGAGGCAAAGTTAAAGGAAAGGCAAAGACACGATCAACTCGTGCTGGTTTACAGTTTCCCGTTGGACGTATTCATCGTCTGTTGAGAAAAGGAAATTATGCTGAACGTGTTGGAGCTGGTGCACCAGTTTATTTGGCTGCTGTCATGGAATATTTAGCTGCTGAAGTACTAGAATTGGCGGGTAATGCTGCTCGTGATAACAAGAAAACTCGTATTATTCCTAGACATTTGCAATTGGCAATTCGTAACGACGAAGAATTAAATAAACTTCTGTCTGGTGTTACAATTGCACAAGGTGGTGTTTTACCAAATATACAAGCTGTTCTTTTACCCAAGAAAACTGAAAAGAAGGCTTAAATTTTTTATTCGTTGTCAAATTAGTAAATACTCGGCCCTTTTCAGGGCCATAATATTATTATTATTTTATAATGTTCGACAAAAAAAAAACTAACACATGTATAATTTATTTATTAATTTGCAAATTTGGAATGCAATTTGAAATTGAATGATAATAAATGTCATTCTAGTCTAATAACGTAAAAAAAAAGTAAACGTATAATAAAATAAATATTTGCTAAAATGATTTGTTGATAAAAAAAAATGTTTTTATATAAAAACAAATATTGTTATATTTTGTTGTGATTTATTGCGTTTCCACTTAGAAAATCTTTAAGAAGCACAATACATATATATATATATATATATATATATATATATATTCATTTTTGTTTTAATATTTAGCTAAATTCGTACAAAAGAAAATCTAATTGAATGATAAATAATTTTTTTTTTTTTACAATTTAAAATTTTTAAAACTTGTATCAAACTTATCAACTTATACGGTTTTTGTTTTATTATTATTATAATTATTATTTTTATTCTATCATTATTAAAATTGAATAATTTTGTGGCCCTCAAAAGGGCCATTTGTTTATAATAACAGTTTATTGAAGGATGATACCACATAAACAACGATGATATATAAATATTTCGTGTTTATTTCTTCTTTTTAGGTGATGCTGCCTTCCTGGCTTTAGGTGAAGTAGGAGTTTTGGCAGTTTTTGGTTTTGGTGCCTTTGGTTTTTTAGTTGGACCTTTAGCTGATTTTTTGGCTTTAATCGGTGATTTTGCAGTTGTAGTCGATGTAGTTTTAGCAGCAGATGGTGTTTTCTTTTCGTCTTTTTTCGGTTTAGCAGCTTTTATTGGTGATTTTTTCGCTTTGATTGATTTCTTAGCCGGTTTAGTTTTATCTCCAGTTGCTAAACTAGATCGTTTTACAGTTGCAGCTTTTTTGGGTTTTGCACCAGAAGCCTTTTTCTTTTCACCAGTGGCACTAGTACTTTTGATCGATCCAGTGGATGCAGCTGATGCAAGTTTAAATGAACCTGATGCACCCTTTCCTTTAGTTTGGACCAGAGATCCTGATACTACAGCAGATTTTAAGTACTTTTTGATGAAAGGCGCAACTTTTTCAGCGTCAACTTTGTAATTTGCTGTTATATATTTTTTGATAGCTTGAAGCGACGATCCACCTCTCTCTTTTAGTCCTTTAATAGCGTTATTGACCATTTCAGATGTAGGTGGATGAGAAGGTTTACTTCTTGGATTTTTATTTTTTTTCTCTTTTTTTGATGAAGAAGAGATCTGAGATGCATTGGCACCGGTCGT
Organism: Altica lythri; assembly: GCA_964028335.1. Lineage (NCBI taxonomy): Eukaryota > Metazoa > Arthropoda > Insecta > Coleoptera > Chrysomelidae > Altica > Altica lythri. The sequence goes on along the minus strand of CAXIIO010001499.1, from coordinate 39,835 downwards.
TGCAGAAGTTGCCGAATTCTGGTTATCTGTATCGGCCATAGTTATGTATAAATTTTTATTTTTTCACTGAATCACTGAGAATTTATCTCGAATTGTGTTTAAATAAAATGCGCCAAAAATTACACGAACACCGAGTAGTCGGTTAGTGTGGTCGGACCGAAGACTGAATGGTTGCACTTTGAGTTCATGAAACTAAAGTGGCGCTACCACAGAGCGATAGTCATGTTAACATCGTTTTCTTTTTCACCGACCTGAGGTATTTTGAAAAAACCCACATCAACAATAAACTAAGAAAGTCAAATAGAAAGTCCAAATTTTAGTATGCTGCAAAAATTTTAATAGCACACTTGAAAATATTGTCTTGAAATCAGCTCAAAAACTGCTATGTAATGATTCAGCTCGAATGTTCGGATTAAGCCGTTATAATGTTCAATTTCAATAAAACAAATTATTTTTTACATTTATAAATGTAAAAATTCAACTATCTATTTTGATATTGTTATATAATTTTTAATTTATCTACCTAGAATAAAAACTTACGTAAGATTGTAATATACCATGTTCAACCATTATCACACTATTCGAATATCTGTTAAAACGTTGGTTTAGAAAAGAACTTTTTATAATAAACACTAATTTATCCTTAAAAGTAAAATTTATTTAAACAATCTATTTTCTAATAGGTTTTATAATTATTTATCTGTCATCTATGTGATATTTTAATTGCCAATTGTTTTATCTTATATGAAAAAAGTAGGTAAAATAAAGCTAGGCATTTTGTGAAACACAGAAAAAGTTTATTAAACAATACGTTTTTGTAAGGAATTTTCCATCTTCTATGACACTATTTACCGTTTTTACAACTGAAAAATTTCATCCAACATAAAAGATTTCTTTCGTTAAATCATTTTTTAAGCATAATTATTCAACTAACGCTAAATTTTATACAGTTTTATTTCGGTTCGACCTATTCTAGATACTCTTAAAACTTTTTACAAAGTGATTGAACAAGTTAAAATTGATTGTTTATTAATATATGATATTAATTAAAAAGTTATATGTGGAAATCTATAGAAACAATTAGGGTATACAGGGTACACATCTCTATTTTTTTATATATTTTTGTCATCATTCCCTCATACTATACTTCAAAAAGAGACATTTCTTACTAAGGTTTCTATTATTATCAATTATTTTACATATAAAATAACGATTTATCTGATTAATCATACATTTTGACAAAATAATTGTAATGATATTAGCTAAAATTAAACAAGAATTATAAAATACATAAATTAAATAAATTTCAAGCATGTAGCGACATCTATTGGGATTTCTTGTACTTTTGTTTGTATTTTTTTAACTAACTGCAATTTTAAAGAAAATGTTTTTGTTTTTTTACAAGTTATATAACACTATAAGTATTGTACAAATAAAAGTAAACTTTTCCATCTACATCTCTGAAGATGACATCAAATAGGGTCAAAACGTAAAACTTTTCTTTCTAAATCCCTAAAGATAAACTCTTATAGGTTCGAAACGTAAAACTTTTCATCTAAATCCCTGAAGATGAACTTTTATAGGTTCGAAACGTAAAACTTTCCAACTAAATCATTGAAGATGAACTAAAAAAGTTTAAAAAAACAGTTTCAAATATGTTCGAAACGTAAAACTTTTCCATCTAAATCCCTGCAGATGAGCTCAAATAGCGTCAAAACGTAAAACTTTCCATCTAAACCCAAAACGTAGGATAATTTAAAAGAGTCCACTTAGTCGTTTCATTGTTGCTAACCAACAATTTCTAATATCATAAATAGTTTTAATGATTCAAAAATGAACATCAGAAAGAATGAAATTACTTATTTAATACGACTGTAACATTTTACAGTTTTAAAGATACTGATAATTTAATTTTTAAGAGAACAAATTTGACATTTCAACAAATTTTTCTCAAAGTTTTTGGATATAGATAATAAAATGGTTTTTATTCATTAATAAAATATAAATATATTGTGGTTCTGAAAAGAACCGTTTTGTATTGCAAATTTGTCCAATTAATTATGTAAATTACTTGGAGCTTGTATATTTAGTAACAGCTTTTGTTCCTTCACTGACTGCGTGTTTAGCCAATTCACCAGGAAGTAATAGACGAACTGCAGTTTGAATTTCTCTACTGGTAATCGTAGAACGTTTATTGTAGTGTGCTAAACGGGAAGCTTCTGCTGCAATACGTTCAAAAATATCATTAACAAAACTGTTCATGATACTCATGGCTTTACTGGAAATACCGGTGTCAGGATGTACTTGTTTCAAAACTTTGTAGATGTAAATGGCATAACTTTCCTTCCTCTTTCGTCTCTTCTTCTTATCACCTTTAGAAATATTTTTTTGTGCCTTGCCGGCTTTTTTCGCAGCTTTTCCGCTTGTTTTTGGTGGCATATTTACTGTTAAACGGTACCAAAGTATAACGTTAACTGTGTGGTGCCGCCGACTTACAAGGCATATTATAATAAAGTTGCGTTTCTTCAATAGGCTCCACCCACTGCGTTACGGCATGTGCGCTGTACGCTATTGGCTATACTCGTTACTATAAATTTGTTGGTAGATTATAGAAATTTTCATAACGTTTCGTGTAAGAGTAGAGTGTGTTGTCTCTTTTTGTACAACTATATATAAAGAAAAATGTCCGGACGTGGTAAAGGTGGAAAAGTTAAAGGAAAGGCAAAGTCACGATCAAACCGTGCTGGTTTACAATTTCCCGTTGGACGTATTCATCGTCTGTTGAGAAAAGGAAATTATGCTGAACGTGTTGGAGCTGGTGCACCAGTTTATTTGGCTGCTGTCATGGAATATTTAGCTGCTGAAGTACTAGAATTGGCGGGTAATGCTGCTCGTGACAACAAGAAAACTCGTATTATTCCTAGACATTTGCAATTGGCAATTCGTAACGACGAAGAATTAAATAAACTTCTGTCTGGTGTTACAATTGCACAAGGTGGTGTTTTACCAAATATACAAGCTGTTCTTTTACCCAAGAAAACTGAAAAGAAAGCCTAATTTAATACAATATTAATATAATATCAAATAATACTCGGCCCTTTTAAGGGCCACAATCTATATGTGAATATATATATATGATAGAGAAAAGTTATAATTATTTTAATTAAATCGATATATAAACGTTTTGTTTTTTAAGTAAGTATATAAAAATTAAACTGAACTGTGGTTTCGTTTAGATAGACTTGTAGAATAATAGAGAAAACAAAATAAAAACATATTATTAGCATTTAAAAAATAACATATCCAAAATTGGGATGTTCCTTTATTATTCTTCTTAACTAGGATTGATATGAATGAATAAAAGACAAAAAAAAAACAAAAGCTGTTTTAAATTAAATATCTTAACAAACAGTATCTTTCATAAGATGGTCAGTATTATGTGTGTGTGATTTTATAATTTAACAAAAAATAATAATCTAACTTAAAAAAAATTATAATAATTATCCGTTTAATTAATGTATAAAAGTAAAATAGTTTACATTATTGATATAGAATCTTTTAATTTTAATTAAAATTAACTGATTGTAGTAAAAGCCAAAAAGAAAAATAAATCGTTTGTTTGTTTTGTTTAGTTTATGAAATTTTTATCATTGATAAATTTAATTTTTGTGGTTCTGAAAAGAACCGATGTTTTATTTTATTGTTTAACAATATATTTAGATGATAGTTGACAATATTGACGATTATCAAGTTAAATATTTTTAACCTCCAAAACCATACAAAGTACGTCCCTGTCTTTTTAATGCATAAACAACATCCATGGCTGTGACGGTTTTCCTTTTAGCATGTTCTGTATAAGTTACAGCATCTCTGATTACATTTTCCAAAAATACTTTCAGTACTCCTCTGGTTTCTTCATAGATAAGACCAGATATACGTTTGACACCACCTCTACGTGCCAATCTTCTAATGGCAGGTTTGGTAATACCTTGGATATTATCACGTAATACTTTACGGTGACGTTTAGCACCCCCTTTACCAAGACCTTTTCCACCTTTACCTCGGCCTGTCATATTAAATAAAAACGAATTGATTAAAACTGCAAGTAAGATTCGTTACGAACAAACACTGCACGTTGACTGTAGTTTCTCCTTGAGAGTACGGCTTTTTGTTGGCTAAGCTCCACCTCTCGACCAATCAGCGACCAGATCGAGGTGATAAAAGAGCAGACCAAAACAAAATTAAATTCATTCGAACTCTACTATTGTTAGTATCAAGTCGTCGTTGGCGCTGTTCTTATAATTTTTTTTTTTGAATAATTTGTAATAATAATGGCACGTACAAAGCAAACGGCTCGTAAATCAACCGGAGGTAAAGCTCCCAGAAAACAATTAGCTACAAAAGCAGCTCGTAAGAGTGCTCCAGCTACTGGTGGCGTTAAAAAACCACATCGTTACCGTCCCGGAACTGTAGCTCTTCGTGAAATCAGACGTTATCAGAAAAGTACTGAGCTTTTGATCCGAAAATTACCTTTCCAACGTTTAGTGCGAGAAATTGCACAGGATTTTAAAACCGATTTACGTTTCCAAAGTTCCGCTGTAATGGCTCTTCAAGAAGCCAGTGAAGCTTACTTGGTTGGTCTTTTTGAAGATACAAATTTGTGTGCCATCCATGCTAAACGTGTAACTATAATGCCTAAAGACATTCAATTGGCTAGAAGAATTCGTGGAGAACGTGCCTAAACAGGGATTTTTTTTTATATAAATAACAACAACGGTTCTTTTCAGAACCACAAGTATATTTTATTAATTATGATAAAATTTAATAGTTACTTAATTTTTGCAACCTAAACTTCACTAAGTTAAATATATTATAACAGATAATAGTCAGTTGTTTCAGAAAATAAAAGATGTAAAAATAAAAAAAATGTCATTTTTTTGTTGTTTATTCAATTTGTATTATTTGTAGAATATATTTTGGATTATTTATAAAATATTTGAGGATATAATTAATAATTTGTATGCTATTTACTATAAAATTTGTATTATTTATTTATTTATTTATTTATTTCTTTCTTTAATATTTTATTGTTAATTATTTAAAAATTCAGTAATTATATTCTTTTTTTTTGTTTCAATATTTTAATAAAAAAATTATATAATTTTTATACTGTAATAGATCTTGTCATTAATAATAAAATCTAATACAATTTAATTATAATTTTTATCATTTTATATATATATATACGTATATGTTGTGGTTCTTAAAAGAACCGTTGTTGTTGTTAAAAAGAAATAGGTAAATGCTATGTAAATAAACATGAAATTATTTAGAACTTGTATATTTAGTTACAGCTTTTGTTCCTTCACTGACTGCGTGTTTAGCCAATTCACCAGGAAGTAATAGACGAACTGCAGTTTGAATTTCTCTACTGGTAATCGTAGAACGTTTATTGTAATGTGCTAAACGTGAAGCTTCAGCTGCAATACGTTCGAAAATATCATTAACAAAACTGTTCATGATACTCATAGCTTTACTGGAAATACCGGTGTCAGGATGTACTTGTTTCAAAACTTTGTAGATGTAAATGGCATAACTTTCCTTCCTCTTTCGTCTCTTCTTTTTATCTCCTTTAGAAATATTTTTTTGTGCCTTTCCGGCTTTTTTTGCAGCTTTTCCGCTTGTTTTTGGTGGCATATTTACTATTAAACGATACAAAGTATAACGTCAACTAAGCGGTGTCTCTACAAATTCAAATTTTTTTTTTTCAAATTTAAAAATGTTTATTTGTTAAGTTTACATATTTTCTTAAGATTAGATAAAGTATTGAAATTTTTCCCTATACCCTGCTATAGGACTTAGTGTCCTTTTCAGGGTAGTGCTACATTATAATGTTTCCTGCTTTTACTATAGGAGTTGTCCGTGGCAACTTTATCCTGTTTAAGAAAGACCATTTAGCAAGTTCTTCCTCAAACAGTCTGTTTCCAGACTGAGACAGGTCGAACTTGGGTCGAGGGAAACCACAGAAAACCTCGGCCTACTTTCTGTACAATAGTTCCTAGATTGTATTTTATTTATTATGTGTTATATATTGTTAAAATTAGCGTATAGCTAGTGGGGCCTCTTCTAAGTGGTCCTGGAGCTCCTCTGGAAGTTGCTGTCCTGCTGCTTGGAGTAGCCTCAGCTGAGGAAGTGGAAGTTTCCTTCGAGGTTTCCTCTGGATGACTCTGTGACCCCTGTTCCAAGGGGTCCGAAGAGTATCCTGGGCCCTGGTGTTGGGGCCCTGCAGGGTCCTAGTGGCATACCTCCGTTGGAGTTCCTGTAACCGAAAAGGTAAGGGTGTAGTATCCTTGATATTGTGGTGAGTGTAAGTGAGATGTGAGGGGTACCAAGGGGGGAGGTATTGGCATTTGCGTAGTATTTTGCGCTCAGTTGCGGCCAGGCGGTTTATCTGTTGGGGGTTTAGGGTAATAAATGGAACAGCCCTATAATCGACTATAGGTCGAATATATGTTCTGTAGGTGTGGAGTAGAGTGCTTGGTTGACATCTTCCAATCCGTCCACACAACGCTCCAAGGAGAGAGGCTCGTTTCCTCATTTTATCGAGGGTGCGTTGGACTTCGGATTCCCAGTTGAGGGTGCGCGTAAAGCGCACCCCCAAGTAGTCGATCTCGTCCATTACTACGAGTCTCTCACCCCAGAGAGTTAGGTTGACATTGTCAAAAGATTGATTTGGTTTACGGCCGTAGGAAGGGTGGCGAAAGATGATGGTTTGCGTTTTTTGGGGATTGATTGATACCCTCCACTTCCTGCACCAGTCTGTATACTGATCCAGCAAACGTTGGGTTTGGGTGTTTAGAGCAGCCGTAGTTTTGGCGGATGTGTATAGGGCTGTGTCGTCAGCATAAAGCTGAATATTTTGGATGTTTGGGACGTCGTAAGTGTAGATAAGATAGAGAAGGGGGGCAAGTATGGAACCTTGGGGAACTCCTGCTTGTGGCGAAAAGGGGTTGGATAGAGATTGGCCTACTTTGACGCGAATTGTTCGGTCGGAAAGATAGGAGTTGATGAGTTTTATTATTTGTGTTGGAAGTTCGATGTCATGTAACTTTCGAATAAGTCCAGCATGCCAGACTTTATCAAAAGCTTTTTGAACATCTAGAAGTATTGCAGAGGCAACTTTGCCTTGGTTGAGGGCGGTTGCTGCGAATGTGTGCAGCTCATTTATGGGGTTTTGTGTGGAGTGGAAGGGTCTGAACCCATGTTGAAATGGTGGGATGGTGGAGTTCAGTTCTAGGTGATCCCAGATTCTGTTTTTGAGCAGGAGCTCGAAAAGTTTGCCTAGCACGTTACTGAGCGATATTGGCCTGTAGGATTCCGTGAGAGTCTGGTCCTTTCCTGGTTTGGGGATTAAGATTGTGTTTGCAGTCTTCCAGGGGCTGGGAAAATATGAAGTGAGAAGACATGCATTGAGAAGGTCTCGAATTGATGGGGCTATAGTGTCGGGAAGTTGTTTTAGAGTCCTACGAGAAATCGAGTCGGGTCCAGGGGCTGAGTTTTTTCCTTGAAGAAATCCAGTCAGGATGTCTTCAGTGGAAAAGGGGACAAGAAGTGGGTTGTTGTGGAGTGGAAGATTGGGGCTATCCAAGATTTCTCTTGTGATTCGGACGGTTTCGTGATGAAAGTTGTGATCAAATGTTGGATCAAATGGCTCTCTATAAACGCTCTGGAGATGGGCACGAAAAGCTTCAGCTTTCTCGTCGGTGGAGTCAAGAATTTGACCGAGTACCTTGATGTGGGAGTGGTTTTGCGTTTTTTGGCCAGTTAGGACATTGAGTTTTTTCCAGAATTTGGAACCGTCTCTGTAATCAAGTTCGGCCGTGGTTTGCTTCCAAAGGTCTTCTTTGTGAGCATTTAACCTAAGCCTTACCAGAGCGTTGAGACGATTCCATTCTGTTTTGATATTGGGGTCGTGAAAACGGATGTATTGTCGGTATATTTGCCTTTTTCGGCGGATGAGTGACATGATTTCTGGTGGGAGGGGACGGGCTTGGGTGTCTCTACCTTACGAGGCATATTTATAATAAAGTTCCGTTTCTTCAATAGGCTCCACCCACTGCGTTATGGCATGTGCGCTGTACGCTATTGGCTACACTCGTTAGTATAAATTTGTTGGTACATAGTAAATATTTTCATATCTCTTTGCACCGTGGAGAGTATTCCTCAGTTCTTTTTCTGTCTATCTGTCTGTAACTAAGTGAAAATGTCCGGACGTGGTAAAGGAGGCAAAGTTAAAAGGAAAGGCAAAGACACGATCAACTCGTGCTGGTTTACAGTTTCCCGTTGGACGTATTCATCGTCTGTTGAGAAAAGGAAATTATGCTGAACGTGTTGGAGCTGGTGCACCAGTTTATTTGGCTGCTGTCATGGAATATTTAGCTGCTGAAGTACTAGAATTGGCGGGTAATGCTGCTCGTGATAACAAGAAAACTCGTATTATTCCTAGACATTTGCAATTGGCAATTCGTAACGACGAAGAATTAAATAAACTTCTGTCTGGTGTTACAATTGCACAAGGTGGTGTTTTACCAAATATACAAGCTGTTCTTTTACCCAAGAAAACTGAAAAGAAGGCTTAAATTTTTTATTCGTTGTCAAATTAGTAAATACTCGGCCCTTTTCAGGGCCATAATATTATTATTATTTTATAATGTTCGACAAAAAAAAACTAACACATGTATAATTTATTTATTAATTTGCAAATTTGGAATGCAATTTGAAATTGAATGATAATAAATGTCATTCTAGTCTAATAACGTAAAAAAAAAGTAAACGTATAATAAAATAAATATTTGCTAAAATGATTTGTTGATAAAAAAAAATGTTTTTATATAAAAACAAATATTGTTATATTTTGTTGTGATTTATTGCGTTTCCACTTAGAAAATCTTTAAGAAGCACAATACATATATATATATATATATATATATATATATATTCATTTTTGTTTTAATATTTAGCTAAATTCGTACAAAAGAAAATCTAATTGAATGATAAATAATTTTTTTTTTTTTACAATTTAAAATTTTTAAAACTTGTATCAAACTTATCAACTTATACGGTTTTTGTTTTATTATTATTATAATTATTATTTTTATTCTATCATTATTAAAATTGAATAATTTTGTGGCCCTCAAAAGGGCCATTTGTTTATAATAACAGTTTATTGAAGGATGATACCACATAAACAACGATGATATATAAATATTTCGTGTTTATTTCTTCTTTTTAGGTGATGCTGCCTTCCTGGCTTTAGGTGAAGTAGGAGTTTTGGCAGTTTTTGGTTTTGGTGCCTTTGGTTTTTTAGTTGGACCTTTAGCTGATTTTTTGGCTTTAATCGGTGATTTTGCAGTTGTAGTCGATGTAGTTTTAGCAGCAGATGGTGTTTTCTTTTCGTCTTTTTTCGGTTTAGCAGCTTTTATTGGTGATTTTTTCGCTTTGATTGATTTCTTAGCCGGTTTAGTTTTATCTCCAGTTGCTAAACTAGATCGTTTTACAGTTGCAGCTTTTTTGGGTTTTGCACCAGAAGCCTTTTTCTTTTCACCAGTGGCACTAGTACTTTTGATCGATCCAGTGGATGCAGCTGATGCAAGTTTAAATGAACCTGATGCACCCTTTCCTTTAGTTTGGACCAGAGATCCTGATACTACAGCAGATTTTAAGTACTTTTTGATGAAAGGCGCAACTTTTTCAGCGTCAACTTTGTAATTTGCTGTTATATATTTTTTGATAGCTTGAAGCGACGATCCACCTCTCTCTTTTAGTCCTTTAATAGCGTTATTGACCATTTCAGATGTAGGTGGATGAGAAGGTTTACTTCTTGGATTTTTATTTTTTTTCTCTTTTTTTGATGAAGAAGAGATCTGAGATGCATTGGCACCGGTCGTTGCAGAAGTTGCCGAATTCTGGTTATCTGTATCGGCCATAGTTATGTATAAATTTTTATTTTTTCACTGAATCACTGAGAATTTATCTCGAATTGTGTTTAAATAAAATGCGCCAAAAATTACACGAACACCGAGTAGTCGGTTAGTGTGGTCGGACCGAAGACTGAATGGTTGCACTTTGAGTTCATGAAACTAAAGTGGCGCTACCACAGAGCGATAGTCATGTTAACATCGTTTTCTTTTTCACCGACCTGAGGTATTTTGAAAAAACCCACATCAACAATAAACTAAGAAAGTCAAATAGAAAGTCCAAATTTTAGTATGCTGCAAAAATTTTAATAGCACACTTGAAAATATTGTCTTGAAATCAGCTCAAAAACTGCTATGTAATGATTCAGCTCGAATGTTCGGATTAAGCCGTTATAATGTTCAATTTCAATAAAACAAATTATTTTTTACATTTATAAATGTAAAAATTCAACTATCTATTTTGATATTGTTATATAATTTTTAATTTATCTACCTAGAATAAAAACTTACGTAAGATTGTAATATACCATGTTCAACCATTATCACACTATTCGAATATCTGTTAAAACGTTGGTTTAGAAAAGAACTTTTTATAATAAACACTAATTTATCCTTAAAAGTAAAATTTATTTAAACAATCTATTTTCTAATAGGTTTTATAATTATTTATCTGTCATCTATGTGATATTTTAATTGCCAATTGTTTTATCTTATATGAAAAAAGTAGGTAAAATAAAGCTAGGCATTTTGTGAAACACAGAAAAAGTTTATTAAACAATACGTTTTTGTAAGGAATTTTCCATCTTCTATGACACTATTTACCGTTTTTACAACTGAAAAATTTCATCCAACATAAAAGATTTCTTTCGTTAAATCATTTTTTAAGCATAATTATTCAACTAACGCTAAATTTTATACAGTTTTATTTCGGTTCGACCTATTCTAGATACTCTTAAAACTTTTTACAAAGTGATTGAACAAGTTAAAATTGATTGTTTATTAATATATGATATTAATTAAAAAGTTATATGTGGAAATCTATAGAAACAATTAGGGTATACAGGGTACACATCTCTATTTTTTTATATATTTTTGTCATCATTCCCTCATACTATACTTCAAAAAGAGACATTTCTTACTAAGGTTTCTATTATTATCAATTATTTTACATATAAAATAACGATTTATCTGATTAATCATACATTTTGACAAAATAATTGTAATGATATTAGCTAAAATTAAACAAGAATTATAAAATACATAAATTAAATAAATTTCAAGCATGTAGCGACATCTATTGGGATTTCTTGTACTTTTGTTTGTATTTTTTTAACTAACTGCAATTTTAAAGAAAATGTTTTTGTTTTTTTACAAGTTATATAACACTATAAGTATTGTACAAATAAAAGTAAACTTTTCCATCTACATCTCTGAAGATGACATCAAATAGGGTCAAAACGTAAAACTTTTCTTTCTAAATCCCTAAAGATAAACTCTTATAGGTTCGAAACGTAAAACTTTTCATCTAAATCCCTGAAGATGAACTTTTATAGGTTCGAAACGTAAAACTTTCCAACTAAATCATTGAAGATGAACTAAAAAAGTTTAAAAAAACAGTTTCAAATATGTTCGAAACGTAAAACTTTTCCATCTAAATCCCTGCAGATGAGCTCAAATAGCGTCAAAACGTAAAACTTTCCATCTAAACCCAAAACGTAGGATAATTTAAAAGAGTCCACTTAGTCGTTTCATTGTTGCTAACCAACAATTTCTAATATCATAAATAGTTTTAATGATTCAAAAATGAACATCAGAAAGAATGAAATTACTTATTTAATACGACTGTAACATTTTACAGTTTTAAAGATACTGATAATTTAATTTTTAAGAGAACAAATTTGACATTTCAACAAATTTTTCTCAAAGTTTTTGGATATAGATAATAAAATGGTTTTTATTCATTAATAAAATATAAATATATTGTGGTTCTGAAAAGAACCGTTTTGTATTGCAAATTTGTCCAATTAATTATGTAAATTACTTGGAGCTTGTATATTTAGTAACAGCTTTTGTTCCTTCACTGACTGCGTGTTTAGCCAATTCACCAGGAAGTAATAGACGAACTGCAGTTTGAATTTCTCTACTGGTAATCGTAGAACGTTTATTGTAGTGTGCTAAACGGGAAGCTTCTGCTGCAATACGTTCAAAAATATCATTAACAAAACTGTTCATGATACTCATGGCTTTACTGGAAATACCGGTGTCAGGATGTACTTGTTTCAAAACTTTGTAGATGTAAATGGCATAACTTTCCTTCCTCTTTCGTCTCTTCTTCTTATCACCTTTAGAAATATTTTTTTGTGCCTTGCCGGCTTTTTTCGCAGCTTTTCCGCTTGTTTTTGGTGGCATATTTACTGTTAAACGGTACCAAAGTATAACGTTAACTGTGTGGTGCCGCCGACTTACAAGGCATATTATAATAAAGTTGCGTTTCTTCAATAGGCTCCACCCACTGCGTTACGGCATGTGCGCTGTACGCTATTGGCTATACTCGTTACTATAAATTTGTTGGTAGATTATAGAAATTTTCATAACGTTTCGTGTAAGAGTAGAGTGTGTTGTCTCTTTTTGTACAACTATATATAAAGAAAAATGTCCGGACGTGGTAAAGGTGGAAAAGTTAAAGGAAAGGCAAAGTCACGATCAAACCGTGCTGGTTTACAATTTCCCGTTGGACGTATTCATCGTCTGTTGAGAAAAGGAAATTATGCTGAACGTGTTGGAGCTGGTGCACCAGTTTATTTGGCTGCTGTCATGGAATATTTAGCTGCTGAAGTACTAGAATTGGCGGGTAATGCTGCTCGTGACAACAAGAAAACTCGTATTATTCCTAGACATTTGCAATTGGCAATTCGTAACGACGAAGAATTAAATAAACTTCTGTCTGGTGTTACAATTGCACAAGGTGGTGTTTTACCAAATATACAAGCTGTTCTTTTACCCAAGAAAACTGAAAAGAAAGCCTAATTTAATACAATATTAATATCATATCAAATAATACTCGGCCCTTTTAAGGGCCACAATCTATATGTGAATATATATATATGATAGAGAAAAGTTATAATTATTTTAATTAAATCGATATATAAACGTTTTGTTTTTTAAGTAAGTATATAAAAATTAAACTGAACTGTGGTTTCGTTTAGATAGACTTGTAGAATAATAGAGAAAACAAAATAAAAACATATTATTAGCATTTAAAAAATAACATATCCAAAATTGGGATGTTCCTTTATTATTCTTCTTAACTAGGATTGATATGAATGAATAAAAGACAAAAAAAAAACAAAAGCTGTTTTAAATTAAATATCTTAACAAACAGTATCTTTCATAAGATGGTCAGTATTATGTGTGTGTGATTTTATAATTTAACAAAAAATAATAATCTAACTTAAAAAAAATTATAATAATTATCCGTTTAATTAATGTATAAAAGTAAAATAGTTTACATTATTGATATAGAATCTTTTAATTTTAATTAAAATTAACTGATTGTAGTAAAAGCCAAAAAGAAAAATAAATCGTTTGTTTGTTTTGTTTAGTTTATGAAATTTTTATCATTGATAAATTTAATTTTTGTGGTTCTGAAAAGAACCGATGTTTTATTTTATTGTTTAACAATATATTTAGATGATAGTTGACAATATTGACGATTATCAAGTTAAATATTTTTAACCTCCAAAACCATACAAAGTACGTCCCTGTCTTTTTAATGCATAAACAACATCCATGGCTGTGACGGTTTTCCTTTTAGCATGTTCTGTATAAGTTACAGCATCTCTGATTACATTTTCCAAAAATACTTTCAGTACTCCTCTGGTTTCTTCATAGATAAGACCAGATATACGTTTGACACCACCTCTACGTGCCAATCTTCTAATGGCAGGTTTGGTAATACCTTGGATATTATCACGTAATACTTTACGGTGACGTTTAGCACCCCCTTTACCAAGACCTTTTCCACCTTTACCTCGGCCTGTCATATTAAATAAAAACGAATTGATTAAAACTGCAAGTAAGATTCGTTACGAACAAACACTGCACGTTGACTGTAGTTTCTCCTTGAGAGTACGGCTTTTTGTTGGCTAAGCTCCACCTCTCGACCAATCAGCGACCAGATCGAGGTGATAAAAGAGCAGACCAAAACAAAATTAAATTCATTCGAACTCTACTATTGTTAGTATCAAGTCGTCGTTGGCGCTGTTCTTATAATTTTTTTTTTTGAATAATTTGTAATAATAATGGCACGTACAAAGCAAACGGCTCGTAAATCAACCGGAGGTAAAGCTCCCAGAAAACAATTAGCTACAAAAGCAGCTCGTAAGAGTGCTCCAGCTACTGGTGGCGTTAAAAAACCACATCGTTACCGTCCCGGAACTGTAGCTCTTCGTGAAATCAGACGTTATCAGAAAAGTACTGAGCTTTTGATCCGAAAATTACCTTTCCAACGTTTAGTGCGAGAAATTGCACAGGATTTTAAAACCGATTTACGTTTCCAAAGTTCCGCTGTAATGGCTCTTCAAGAAGCCAGTGAAGCTTACTTGGTTGGTCTTTTTGAAGATACAAATTTGTGTGCCATCCATGCTAAACGTGTAACTATAATGCCTAAAGACATTCAATTGGCTAGAAGAATTCGTGGAGAACGTGCCTAAACAGGGATTTTTTTTTATATAAATAACAACAACGGTTCTTTTCAGAACCACAAGTATATTTTATTAATTATGATAAAATTTAATAGTTACTTAATTTTTGCAACCTAAACTTCACTAAGTTAAATATATTATAACAGATAATAGTCAGTTGTTTCAGAAAATAAAAGATGTAAAAATAAAAAAAATGTCATTTTTTTGTTGTTTATTCAATTTGTATTATTTGTAGAATATATTTTGGATTATTTATAAAATATTTGAGGATATAATTAATAATTTGTATGCTATTTACTATAAAATTTGTATTATTTATTTATTTATTTATTTATTTCTTTCTTTAATATTTTATTGTTAATTATTTAAAAATTCAGTAATTATATTCTTTTTTTTTGTTTCAATATTTTAATAAAAAAATTATATAATTTTTATACTGTAATAGATCTTGTCATTAATAATAAAATCTAATACAATTTAATTATAATTTTTATCATTTTATATATATATATACGTATATGTTGTGGTTCTTAAAAGAACCGTTGTTGTTGTTAAAAAGAAATAGGTAAATGCTATGTAAATAAACATGAAATTATTTAGAACTTGTATATTTAGTTACAGCTTTTGTTCCTTCACTGACTGCGTGTTTAGCCAATTCACCAGGAAGTAATAGACGAACTGCAGTTTGAATTTCTCTACTGGTAATCGTAGAACGTTTATTGTAATGTGCTAAACGTGAAGCTTCAGCTGCAATACGTTCGAAAATATCATTAACAAAACTGTTCATGATACTCATAGCTTTACTGGAAATACCGGTGTCAGGATGTACTTGTTTCAAAACTTTGTAGATGTAAATGGCATAACTTTCCTTCCTCTTTCGTCTCTTCTTTTTATCTCCTTTAGAAATATTTTTTTGTGCCTTTCCGGCTTTTTTTGCAGCTTTTCCGCTTGTTTTTGGTGGCATATTTACTATTAAACGATACAAAGTATAACGTCAACTAAGCGGTGTCTCTACCTTACGAGGCATATTTATAATAAAGTTCCGTTTCTTCAATAGGCTCCACCCACTGCGTTATGGCATGTGCGCTGTACGCTATTGGCTACACTCGTTAGTATAAATTTGTTGGTACATAGTAAATATTTTCATATCTCTTTGCACCGTGGAGAGTATTCCTCAGTTCTTTTTCTGTCTATCTGTCTGTAACTAAGTGAAAATGTCCGGACGTGGTAAAGGAGGCAAAGTTAAAGGAAAGGCAAAGACACGATCAACTCGTGCTGGTTTACAGTTTCCCGTTGGACGTATTCATCGTCTGTTGAGAAAAGGAAATTATGCTGAACGTGTTGGAGCTGGTGCACCAGTTTATTTGGCTGCTGTCATGGAATATTTAGCTGCTGAAGTACTAGAATTGGCGGGTAATGCTGCTCGTGATAACAAGAAAACTCGTATTATTCCTAGACATTTGCAATTGGCAATTCGTAACGACGAAGAATTAAATAAACTTCTGTCTGGTGTTACAATTGCACAAGGTGGTGTTTTACCAAATATACAAGCTGTTCTTTTACCCAAGAAAACTGAAAAGAAGGCTTAAATTTTTTATTCGTTGTCAAATTAGTAAATACTCGGCCCTTTTCAGGGCCATAATATTATTATTATTTTATAATGTTCGACAAAAAAAAAACTAACACATGTATAATTTATTTATTAATTTGCAAATTTGGAATGCAATTTGAAATTGAATGATAATAAATGTCATTCTAGTCTAATAACGTAAAAAAAAAGTAAACGTATAATAAAATAAATATTTGCTAAAATGATTTGTTGATAAAAAAAAATGTTTTTATATAAAAACAAATATTGTTATATTTTGTTGTGATTTATTGCGTTTCCACTTAGAAAATCTTTAAGAAGCACAATACATATATATATATATATATATATATATATATATATTCATTTTTGTTTTAATATTTAGCTAAATTCGTACAAAAGAAAATCTAATTGAATGATAAATAATTTTTTTTTTTTTACAATTTAAAATTTTTAAAACTTGTATCAAACTTATCAACTTATACGGTTTTTGTTTTATTATTATTATAATTATTATTTTTATTCTATCATTATTAAAATTGAATAATTTTGTGGCCCTCAAAAGGGCCATTTGTTTATAATAACAGTTTATTGAAGGATGATACCACATAAACAACGATGATATATAAATATTTCGTGTTTATTTCTTCTTTTTAGGTGATGCTGCCTTCCTGGCTTTAGGTGAAGTAGGAGTTTTGGCAGTTTTTGGTTTTGGTGCCTTTGGTTTTTTAGTTGGACCTTTAGCTGATTTTTTGGCTTTAATCGGTGATTTTGCAGTTGTAGTCGATGTAGTTTTAGCAGCAGATGGTGTTTTCTTTTCGTCTTTTTTCGGTTTAGCAGCTTTTATTGGTGATTTTTTCGCTTTGATTGATTTCTTAGCCGGTTTAGTTTTATCTCCAGTTGCTAAACTAGATCGTTTTACAGTTGCAGCTTTTTTGGGTTTTGCACCAGAAGCCTTTTTCTTTTCACCAGTGGCACTAGTACTTTTGATCGATCCAGTGGATGCAGCTGATGCAAGTTTAAATGAACCTGATGCACCCTTTCCTTTAGTTTGGACCAGAGATCCTGATACTACAGCAGATTTTAAGTACTTTTTGATGAAAGGCGCAACTTTTTCAGCGTCAACTTTGTAATTTGCTGTTATATATTTTTTGATAGCTTGAAGCGACGATCCACCTCTCTCTTTTAGTCCTTTAATAGCGTTATTGACCATTTCAGATGTAGGTGGATGAGAAGGTTTACTTCTTGGATTTTTATTTTTTTTCTCTTTTTTTGATGAAGAAGAGATCTGAGATGCATTGGCACCGGTCGTTGCAGAAGTTGCCGAATTCTGGTTATCTGTATCGGCCATAGTTATGTATAAATTTTTATTTTTTCACTGAATCACTGAGAATTTATCTCGAATTGTGTTTAAATAAAATGCGCCAAAAATTACACGAACACCGAGTAGTCGGTTAGTGTGGTCGGACCGAAGACTGAATGGTTGCACTTTGAGTTCATGAAACTAAAGTGGCGCTACCACAGAGCGATAGTCATGTTAACATCGTTTTCTTTTTCACCGACCTGAGGTATTTTGAAAAAACCCACATCAACAATAAACTAAGAAAGTCAAATAGAAAGTCCAAATTTTAGTATGCTGCAAAAATTTTAATAGCACACTTGAAAATATTGTCTTGAAATCAGCTCAAAAACTGCTATGTAATGATTCAGCTCGAATGTTCGGATTAAGCCGTTATAATGTTCAATTTCAATAAAACAAATTATTTTTTACATTTATAAATGTAAAAATTCAACTATCTATTTTGATATTGTTATATAATTTTTAATTTATCTACCTAGAATAAAAACTTACGTAAGATTGTAATATACCATGTTCAACCATTATCACACTATTCGAATATCTGTTAAAACGTTGGTTTAGAAAAGAACTTTTTATAATAAACACTAATTTATCCTTAAAAGTAAAATTTATTTAAACAA
Source organism: Altica lythri (assembly GCA_964028335.1). Lineage (NCBI taxonomy): Eukaryota > Metazoa > Arthropoda > Insecta > Coleoptera > Chrysomelidae > Altica > Altica lythri. The sequence continues at coordinate 21,587 of CAXIIO010001499.1, read as the reverse complement.
TCTATTTTCTAATAGGTTTTATAATTATTTATCTGTCATCTATGTGATATTTTAATTGCCAATTGTTTTATCTTATATGAAAAAAGTAGGTAAAATAAAGCTAGGCATTTTGTGAAACACAGAAAAAGTTTATTAAACAATACGTTTTTGTAAGGAATTTTCCATCTTCTATGACACTATTTACCGTTTTTACAACTGAAAAATTTCATCCAACATAAAAGATTTCTTTCGTTAAATCATTTTTTAAGCATAATTATTCAACTAACGCTAAATTTTATACAGTTTTATTTCGGTTCGACCTATTCTAGATACTCTTAAAACTTTTTACAAAGTGATTGAACAAGTTAAAATTGATTGTTTATTAATATATGATATTAATTAAAAAGTTATATGTGGAAATCTATAGAAACAATTAGGGTATACAGGGTACACATCTCTATTTTTTTATATATTTTTGTCATCATTCCCTCATACTATACTTCAAAAAGAGACATTTCTTACTAAGGTTTCTATTATTATCAATTATTTTACATATAAAATAACGATTTATCTGATTAATCATACATTTTGACAAAATAATTGTAATGATATTAGCTAAAATTAAACAAGAATTATAAAATACATAAATTAAATAAATTTCAAGCATGTAGCGACATCTATTGGGATTTCTTGTACTTTTGTTTGTATTTTTTTAACTAACTGCAATTTTAAAGAAAATGTTTTTGTTTTTTTACAAGTTATATAACACTATAAGTATTGTACAAATAAAAGTAAACTTTTCCATCTACATCTCTGAAGATGACATCAAATAGGGTCAAAACGTAAAACTTTTCTTTCTAAATCCCTAAAGATAAACTCTTATAGGTTCGAAACGTAAAACTTTTCATCTAAATCCCTGAAGATGAACGTTTATAGGTTCGAAACGTAAAACTTTCCAACTAAATCATTGAAGATGAACTAAAAAAGTTTAAAAAAACAGTTTCAAATATGTTCGAAACGTAAAACTTTTCCATCTAAATCCCTGCAGATGAGCTCAAATAGCGTCAAAACGTAAAACTTTCCATCTAAACCCAAAACGTAGGATAATTTAAAAGAGTCCACTTAGTCGTTTCATTGTTGCTAACCAACAATTTCTAATATCATAAATAGTTTTAATGATTCAAAAATGAACATCAGAAAGAATGAAATTACTTATTTAATACGACTGTAACATTTTACAGTTTTAAAGATACTGATAATTTAATTTTTAAGAGAACAAATTTGACATTTCAACAAATTTTTCTCAAAGTTTTTGGATATAGATAATAAAATGGTTTTTATTCATTAATAAAATATAAATATATTGTGGTTCTGAAAAGAACCGTTTTGTATTGCAAATTTGTCCAATTAATTATGTAAATTACTTGGAGCTTGTATATTTAGTAACAGCTTTTGTTCCTTCACTGACTGCGTGTTTAGCCAATTCACCAGGAAGTAATAGACGAACTGCAGTTTGAATTTCTCTACTGGTAATCGTAGAACGTTTATTGTAGTGTGCTAAACGGGAAGCTTCTGCTGCAATACGTTCAAAAATATCATTAACAAAACTGTTCATGATACTCATGGCTTTACTGGAAATACCGGTGTCAGGATGTACTTGTTTCAAAACTTTGTAGATGTAAATGGCATAACTTTCCTTCCTCTTTCGTCTCTTCTTCTTATCACCTTTAGAAATATTTTTTTGTGCCTTGCCGGCTTTTTTCGCAGCTTTTCCGCTTGTTTTTGGTGGCATATTTACTGTTAAACGGTACCAAAGTATAACGTTAACTGTGTGGTGCCGCCGACTTACAAGGCATATTATAATAAAGTTGCGTTTCTTCAATAGGCTCCACCCACTGCGTTACGGCATGTGCGCTGTACGCTATTGGCTATACTCGTTACTATAAATTTGTTGGTAGATTATAGAAATTTTCATAACGTTTCGTGTAAGAGTAGAGTGTGTTGTCTCTTTTTGTACAACTATATATAAAGAAAAATGTCCGGACGTGGTAAAGGTGGAAAAGTTAAAGGAAAGGCAAAGTCACGATCAAACCGTGCTGGTTTACAATTTCCCGTTGGACGTATTCATCGTCTGTTGAGAAAAGGAAATTATGCTGAACGTGTTGGAGCTGGTGCACCAGTTTATTTGGCTGCTGTCATGGAATATTTAGCTGCTGAAGTACTAGAATTGGCGGGTAATGCTGCTCGTGACAACAAGAAAACTCGTATTATTCCTAGACATTTGCAATTGGCAATTCGTAACGACGAAGAATTAAATAAACTTCTGTCTGGTGTTACAATTGCACAAGGTGGTGTTTTACCAAATATACAAGCTGTTCTTTTACCCAAGAAAACTGAAAAGAAAGCCTAATTTAATACAATATTAATATCATATCAAATAATACTCGGCCCTTTTAAGGGCCACAATCTATATGTGAATATATATATATGATAGAGAAAAGTTATAATTATTTTAATTAAATCGATATATAAACGTTTTGTTTTTTAAGTAAGTATATAAAAATTAAACTGAACTGTGGTTTCGTTTAGATAGACTTGTAGAATAATAGAGAAAACAAAATAAAAACATATTATTAGCATTTAAAAAATAACATATCCAAAATTGGGATGTTCCTTTATTATTCTTCTTAACTAGGATTGATATGAATGAATAAAAGACAAAAAAAAAACAAAAGCTGTTTTAAATTAAATATCTTAACAAACAGTATCTTTCATAAGATGGTCAGTATTATGTGTGTGTGATTTTATAATTTAACAAAAAATAATAATCTAACTTAAAAAAAATTATAATAATTATCCGTTTAATTAATGTATAAAAGTAAAATAGTTTACATTATTGATATAGAATCTTTTAATTTTAATTAAAATTAACTGATTGTAGTAAAAGCCAAAAAGAAAAATAAATCGTTTGTTTGTTTTGTTTAGTTTATGAAATTTTTATCATTGATAAATTTAATTTTTGTGGTTCTGAAAAGAACCGATGTTTTATTTTATTGTTTAACAATATATTTAGATGATAGTTGACAATATTGACGATTATCAAGTTAAATATTTTTAACCTCCAAAACCATACAAAGTACGTCCCTGTCTTTTTAATGCATAAACAACATCCATGGCTGTGACGGTTTTCCTTTTAGCATGTTCTGTATAAGTTACAGCATCTCTGATTACATTTTCCAAAAATACTTTCAGTACTCCTCTGGTTTCTTCATAGATAAGACCAGATATACGTTTGACACCACCTCTACGTGCCAATCTTCTAATGGCAGGTTTGGTAATACCTTGGATATTATCACGTAATACTTTACGGTGACGTTTAGCACCCCCTTTACCAAGACCTTTTCCACCTTTACCTCGGCCTGTCATATTAAATAAAAACGAATTGATTAAAACTGCAAGTAAGATTCGTTACGAACAAACACTGCACGTTGACTGTAGTTTCTCCTTGAGAGTACGGCTTTTTGTTGGCTAAGCTCCACCTCTCGACCAATCAGCGACCAGATCGAGGTGATAAAAGAGCAGACCAAAACAAAATTAAATTCATTCGAACTCTACTATTGTTAGTATCAAGTCGTCGTTGGCGCTGTTCTTATAATTTTTTTTTTTGAATAATTTGTAATAATAATGGCACGTACAAAGCAAACGGCTCGTAAATCAACCGGAGGTAAAGCTCCCAGAAAAAAATTAGCTACAAAAGCAGCTCGTAAGAGTGCTCCAGCTACTGGTGGCGTTAAAAAACCACATCGTTACCGTCCCGGAACTGTAGCTCTTCGTGAAATCAGACGTTATCAGAAAAGTACTGAGCTTTTGATCCGAAAATTACCTTTCCAACGTTTAGTGCGAGAAATTGCACAGGATTTTAAAACCGATTTACGTTTCCAAAGTTCCGCTGTAATGGCTCTTCAAGAAGCCAGTGAAGCTTACTTGGTTGGTCTTTTTGAAGATACAAATTTGTGTGCCATCCATGCTAAACGTGTAACTATAATGCCTAAAGACATTCAATTGGCTAGAAGAATTCGTGGAGAACGTGCCTAAACAGGGATTTTTTTTTATATAAATAACAACAACGGTTCTTTTCAGAACCACAAGTATATTTTATTAATTATGATAAAATTTAATAGTTACTTAATTTTTGCAACCTAAACTTCACTAAGTTAAATATATTATAACAGATAATAGTCAGTTGTTTCAGAAAATAAAAGATGTAAAAATAAAAAAAATGTCATTTTTTTGTTGTTTATTCAATTTGTATTATTTGTAGAATATATTTTGGATTATTTATAAAATATTTGAGGATATAATTAATAATTTGTATGCTATTTACTATAAAATTTGTATTATTTATTTATTTATTTATTTATTTCTTTCTTTAATATTTTATTGTTAATTATTTAAAAATTCAGTAATTATATTCTTTTTTTTTGTTTCAATATTTTAATAAAAAAATTATATAATTTTTATACTGTAATAGATCTTGTCATTAATAATAAAATCTAATACAATTTAATTATAATTTTTATCATTTTATATATATATATACGTATATGTTGTGGTTCTTAAAAGAACCGTTGTTGTTGTTAAAAAGAAATAGGTAAATGCTATGTAAATAAACATGAAATTATTTAGAACTTGTATATTTAGTTACAGCTTTTGTTCCTTCACTGACTGCGTGTTTAGCCAATTCACCAGGAAGTAATAGACGAACTGCAGTTTGAATTTCTCTACTGGTAATCGTAGAACGTTTATTGTAATGTGCTAAACGTGAAGCTTCAGCTGCAATACGTTCGAAAATATCATTAACAAAACTGTTCATGATACTCATAGCTTTACTGGAAATACCGGTGTCAGGATGTACTTGTTTCAAAACTTTGTAGATGTAAATGGCATAACTTTCCTTCCTCTTTCGTCTCTTCTTTTTATCTCCTTTAGAAATATTTTTTTGTGCCTTTCCGGCTTTTTTTGCAGCTTTTCCGCTTGTTTTTGGTGGCATATTTACTATTAAACGATACAAAGTATAACGTCAACTAAGCGGTGTCTCTACCTTACGAGGCATATTTATAATAAAGTTCCGTTTCTTCAATAGGCTCCACCCACTGCGTTATGGCATGTGCGCTGTACGCTATTGGCTACACTCGTTAGTATAAATTTGTTGGTACATAGTAAATATTTTCATATCTCTTTGCACCGTGGAGAGTATTCCTCAGTTCTTTTTCTGTCTATCTGTCTGTAACTAAGTGAAAATGTCCGGACGTGGTAAAGGAGGCAAAGTTAAAGGAAAGGCAAAGACACGATCAACTCGTGCTGGTTTACAGTTTCCCGTTGGACGTATTCATCGTCTGTTGAGAAAAGGAAATTATGCTGAACGTGTTGGAGCTGGTGCACCAGTTTATTTGGCTGCTGTCATGGAATATTTAGCTGCTGAAGTACTAGAATTGGCGGGTAATGCTGCTCGTGATAACAAGAAAACTCGTATTATTCCTAGACATTTGCAATTGGCAATTCGTAACGACGAAGAATTAAATAAACTTCTGTCTGGTGTTACAATTGCACAAGGTGGTGTTTTACCAAATATACAAGCTGTTCTTTTACCCAAGAAAACTGAAAAGAAGGCTTAAATTTTTTATTCGTTGTCAAATTAGTAAATACTCGGCCCTTTTCAGGGCCATAATATTATTATTATTTTATAATGTTCGACAAAAAAAAAACTAACACATGTATAATTTATTTATTAATTTGCAAATTTGGAATGCAATTTGAAATTGAATGATAATAAATGTCATTCTAGTCTAATAACGTAAAAAAAAAGTAAACGTATAATAAAATAAATATTTGCTAAAATGATTTGTTGATAAAAAAAAATGTTTTTATATAAAAACAAATATTGTTATATTTTGTTGTGATTTATTGCGTTTCCACTTAGAAAATCTTTAAGAAGCACAATACATATATATATATATATATATATATATATATATATATTCATTTTTGTTTTAATATTTAGCTAAATTCGTACAAAAGAAAATCTAATTGAATGATAAATAATTTTTTTTTTTTTACAATTTAAAATTTTTAAAACTTGTATCAAACTTATCAACTTATACGGTTTTTGTTTTATTATTATTATAATTATTATTTTTATTCTATCATTATTAAAATTGAATAATTTTGTGGCCCTCAAAAGGGCCATTTGTTTATAATAACAGTTTATTGAAGGATGATACCACATAAACAACGATGATATATAAATATTTCGTGTTTATTTCTTCTTTTTAGGTGATGCTGCCTTCCTGGCTTTAGGTGAAGTAGGAGTTTTGGCAGTTTTTGGTTTTGGTGCCTTTGGTTTTTTAGTTGGACCTTTAGCTGATTTTTTGGCTTTAATCGGTGATTTTGCAGTTGTAGTCGATGTAGTTTTAGCAGCAGATGGTGTTTTCTTTTCGTCTTTTTTCGGTTTAGCAGCTTTTATTGGTGATTTTTTCGCTTTGATTGATTTCTTAGCCGGTTTAGTTTTATCTCCAGTTGCTAAACTAGATCGTTTTACAGTTGCAGCTTTTTTGGGTTTTGCACCAGAAGCCTTTTTCTTTTCACCAGTGGCACTAGTACTTTTGATCGATCCAGTGGATGCAGCTGATGCAAGTTTAAATGAACCTGATGCACCCTTTCCTTTAGTTTGGACCAGAGATCCTGATACTACAGCAGATTTTAAGTACTTTTTGATGAAAGGCGCAACTTTTTCAGCGTCAACTTTGTAATTTGCTGTTATATATTTTTTGATAGCTTGAAGCGACGATCCACCTCTCTCTTTTAGTCCTTTAATAGCGTTATTGACCATTTCAGATGTAGGTGGATGAGAAGGTTTACTTCTTGGATTTTTATTTTTTTTCTCTTTTTTTGATGAAGAAGAGATCTGAGATGCATTGGCACCGGTCGTTGCAGAAGTTGCCGAATTCTGGTTATCTGTATCGGCCATAGTTATGTATAAATTTTTATTTTTTCACTGAATCACTGAGAATTTATCTCGAATTGTGTTTAAATAAAATGCGCCAAAAATTACACGAACACCGAGTAGTCGGTTAGTGTGGTCGGACCGAAGACTGAATGGTTGCACTTTGAGTTCATGAAACTAAAGTGGCGCTACCACAGAGCGATAGTCATGTTAACATCGTTTTCTTTTTCACCGACCTGAGGTATTTTGAAAAAACCCACATCAACAATAAACTAAGAAAGTCAAATAGAAAGTCCAAATTTTAGTATGCTGCAAAAATTTTAATAGCACACTTGAAAATATTGTCTTGAAATCAGCTCAAAAACTGCTATGTAATGATTCAGCTCGAATGTTCGGATTAAGCCGTTATAATGTTCAATTTCAATAAAACAAATTATTTTTTACATTTATAAATGTAAAAATTCAACTATCTATTTTGATATTGTTATATAATTTTTAATTTATCTACCTAGAATAAAAACTTACGTAAGATTGTAATATACCATGTTCAACCATTATCACACTATTCGAATATCTGTTAAAACGTTGGTTTAGAAAAGAACTTTTTATAATAAACACTAATTTATCCTTAAAAGTAAAATTTATTTAAACAATCTATTTTCTAATAGGTTTTATAATTATTTATCTGTCATCTATGTGATATTTTAATTGCCAATTGTTTTATCTTATATGAAAAAAGTAGGTAAAATAAAGCTAGGCATTTTGTGAAACACAGAAAAAGTTTATTAAACAATACGTTTTTGTAAGGAATTTTCCATCTTCTATGACACTATTTACCGTTTTTACAACTGAAAAATTTCATCCAACATAAAAGATTTCTTTCGTTAAATCATTTTTTAAGCATAATTATTCAACTAACGCTAAATTTTATACAGTTTTATTTCGGTTCGACCTATTCTAGATACTCTTAAAACTTTTTACAAAGTGATTGAACAAGTTAAAATTGATTGTTTATTAATATATGATATTAATTAAAAAGTTATATGTGGAAATCTATAGAAACAATTAGGGTATACAGGGTACACATCTCTATTTTTTTATATATTTTTGTCATCATTCCCTCATACTATACTTCAAAAAGAGACATTTCTTACTAAGGTTTCTATTATTATCAATTATTTTACATATAAAATAACGATTTATCTGATTAATCATACATTTTGACAAAATAATTGTAATGATATTAGCTAAAATTAAACAAGAATTATAAAATACATAAATTAAATAAATTTCAAGCATGTAGCGACATCTATTGGGATTTCTTGTACTTTTGTTTGTATTTTTTTAACTAACTGCAATTTTAAAGAAAATGTTTTTGTTTTTTTACAAGTTATATAACACTATAAGTATTGTACAAATAAAAGTAAACTTTTCCATCTACATCTCTGAAGATGACATCAAATAGGGTCAAAACGTAAAACTTTTCTTTCTAAATCCCTAAAGATAAACTCTTATAGGTTCGAAACGTAAAACTTTTCATCTAAATCCCTGAAGATGAACTTTTATAGGTTCGAAACGTAAAACTTTCCAACTAAATCATTGAAGATGAACTAAAAAAGTTTAAAAAAACAGTTTCAAATATGTTCGAAACGTAAAACTTTTCCATCTAAATCCCTGCAGATGAGCTCAAATAGCGTCAAAACGTAAAACTTTCCATCTAAACCCAAAACGTAGGATAATTTAAAAGAGTCCACTTAGTCGTTTCATTGTTGCTAACCAACAATTTCTAATATCATAAATAGTTTTAATGATTCAAAAATGAACATCAGAAAGAATGAAATTACTTATTTAATACGACTGTAACATTTTACAGTTTTAAAGATACTGATAATTTAATTTTTAAGAGAACAAATTTGACATTTCAACAAATTTTTCTCAAAGTTTTTGGATATAGATAATAAAATGGTTTTTATTCATTAATAAAATATAAATATATTGTGGTTCTGAAAAGAACCGTTTTGTATTGCAAATTTGTCCAATTAATTATGTAAATTACTTGGAGCTTGTATATTTAGTAACAGCTTTTGTTCCTTCACTGACTGCGTGTTTAGCCAATTCACCAGGAAGTAATAGACGAACTGCAGTTTGAATTTCTCTACTGGTAATCGTAGAACGTTTATTGTAGTGTGCTAAACGGGAAGCTTCTGCTGCAATACGTTCAAAAATATCATTAACAAAACTGTTCATGATACTCATGGCTTTACTGGAAATACCGGTGTCAGGATGTACTTGTTTCAAAACTTTGTAGATGTAAATGGCATAACTTTCCTTCCTCTTTCGTCTCTTCTTCTTATCACCTTTAGAAATATTTTTTTGTGCCTTGCCGGCTTTTTTCGCAGCTTTTCCGCTTGTTTTTGGTGGCATATTTACTGTTAAACGGTACCAAAGTATAACGTTAACTGTGTGGTGCCGCCGACTTACAAGGCATATTATAATAAAGTTGCGTTTCTTCAATAGGCTCCACCCACTGCGTTACGGCATGTGCGCTGTACGCTATTGGCTATACTCGTTACTATAAATTTGTTGGTAGATTATAGAAATTTTCATAACGTTTCGTGTAAGAGTAGAGTGTGTTGTCTCTTTTTGTACAACTATATATAAAGAAAAATGTCCGGACGTGGTAAAGGTGGAAAAGTTAAAGGAAAGGCAAAGTCACGATCAAACCGTGCTGGTTTACAATTTCCCGTTGGACGTATTCATCGTCTGTTGAGAAAAGGAAATTATGCTGAACGTGTTGGAGCTGGTGCACCAGTTTATTTGGCTGCTGTCATGGAATATTTAGCTGCTGAAGTACTAGAATTGGCGGGTAATGCTGCTCGTGACAACAAGAAAACTCGTATTATTCCTAGACATTTGCAATTGGCAATTCGTAACGACGAAGAATTAAATAAACTTCTGTCTGGTGTTACAATTGCACAAGGTGGTGTTTTACCAAATATACAAGCTGTTCTTTTACCCAAGAAAACTGAAAAGAAAGCCTAATTTAATACAATATTAATATCATATCAAATAATACTCGGCCCTTTTAAGGGCCACAATCTATATGTGAATATATATATATGATAGAGAAAAGTTATAATTATTTTAATTAAATCGATATATAAACGTTTTGTTTTTTAAGTAAGTATATAAAAATTAAACTGAACTGTGGTTTCGTTTAGATAGACTTGTAGAATAATAGAGAAAACAAAATAAAAACATATTATTAGCATTTAAAAAATAACATATCCAAAATTGGGATGTTCCTTTATTATTCTTCTTAACTAGGATTGATATGAATGAATAAAAGACAAAAAAAAAACAAAAGCTGTTTTAAATTAAATATCTTAACAAACAGTATCTTTCATAAGATGGTCAGTATTATGTGTGTGTGATTTTATAATTTAACAAAAAATAATAATCTAACTTAAAAAAAATTATAATAATTATCCGTTTAATTAATGTATAAAAGTAAAATAGTTTACATTATTGATATAGAATCTTTTAATTTTAATTAAAATTAACTGATTGTAGTAAAAGCCAAAAAGAAAAATAAATCGTTTGTTTGTTTTGTTTAGTTTATGAAATTTTTATCATTGATAAATTTAATTTTTGTGGTTCTGAAAAGAACCGATGTTTTATTTTATTGTTTAACAATATATTTAGATGATAGTTGACAATATTGACGATTATCAAGTTAAATATTTTTAACCTCCAAAACCATACAAAGTACGTCCCTGTCTTTTTAATGCATAAACAACATCCATGGCTGTGACGGTTTTCCTTTTAGCATGTTCTGTATAAGTTACAGCATCTCTGATTACATTTTCCAAAAATACTTTCAGTACTCCTCTGGTTTCTTCATAGATAAGACCAGATATACGTTTGACACCACCTCTACGTGCCAATCTTCTAATGGCAGGTTTGGTAATACCTTGGATATTATCACGTAATACTTTACGGTGACGTTTAGCACCCCCTTTACCAAGACCTTTTCCACCTTTACCTCGGCCTGTCATATTAAATAAAAACGAATTGATTAAAACTGCAAGTAAGATTCGTTACGAACAAACACTGCACGTTGACTGTAGTTTCTCCTTGAGAGTACGGCTTTTTGTTGGCTAAGCTCCACCTCTCGACCAATCAGCGACCAGATCGAGGTGATAAAAGAGCAGACCAAAACAAAATTAAATTCATTCGAACTCTACTATTGTTAGTATCAAGTCGTCGTTGGCGCTGTTCTTATAATTTTTTTTTTTGAATAATTTGTAATAATAATGGCACGTACAAAGCAAACGGCTCGTAAATCAACCGGAGGTAAAGCTCCCAGAAAACAATTAGCTACAAAAGCAGCTCGTAAGAGTGCTCCAGCTACTGGTGGCGTTAAAAAACCACATCGTTACCGTCCCGGAACTGTAGCTCTTCGTGAAATCAGACGTTATCAGAAAAGTACTGAGCTTTTGATCCGAAAATTACCTTTCCAACGTTTAGTGCGAGAAATTGCACAGGATTTTAAAACCGATTTACGTTTCCAAAGTTCCGCTGTAATGGCTCTTCAAGAAGCCAGTGAAGCTTACTTGGTTGGTCTTTTTGAAGATACAAATTTGTGTGCCATCCATGCTAAACGTGTAACTATAATGCCTAAAGACATTCAATTGGCTAGAAGAATTCGTGGAGAACGTGCCTAAACAGGGATTTTTTTTTATATAAATAACAACAACGGTTCTTTTCAGAACCACAAGTATATTTTATTAATTATGATAAAATTTAATAGTTACTTAATTTTTGCAACCTAAACTTCACTAAGTTAAATATATTATAACAGATAATAGTCAGTTGTTTCAGAAAATAAAAGATGTAAAAATAAAAAAAATGTCATTTTTTTGTTGTTTATTCAATTTGTATTATTTGTAGAATATATTTTGGATTATTTATAAAATATTTGAGGATATAATTAATAATTTGTATGCTATTTACTATAAAATTTGTATTATTTATTTATTTATTTATTTATTTCTTTCTTTAATATTTTATTGTTAATTATTTAAAAATTCAGTAATTATATTCTTTTTTTTTGTTTCAATATTTTAATAAAAAAATTATATAATTTTTATACTGTAATAGATCTTGTCATTAATAATAAAATCTAATACAATTTAATTATAATTTTTATCATTTTATATATATATATACGTATATGTTGTGGTTCTTAAAAGAACCGTTGTTGTTGTTAAAAAGAAATAGGTAAATGCTATGTAAATAAACATGAAATTATTTAGAACTTGTATATTTAGTTACAGCTTTTGTTCCTTCACTGACTGCGTGTTTAGCCAATTCACCAGGAAGTAATAGACGAACTGCAGTTTGAATTTCTCTACTGGTAATCGTAGAACGTTTATTGTAATGTGCTAAACGTGAAGCTTCAGCTGCAATACGTTCGAAAATATCATTAACAAAACTGTTCATGATACTCATAGCTTTACTGGAAATACCGGTGTCAGGATGTACTTGTTTCAAAACTTTGTAGATGTAAATGGCATAACTTTCCTTCCTCTTTCGTCTCTTCTTTTTATCTCCTTTAGAAATATTTTTTTGTGCCTTTCCGGCTTTTTTTGCAGCTTTTCCGCTTGTTTTTGGTGGCATATTTACTATTAAACGATACAAAGTATAACGTCAACTAAGCGGTGTCTCTACCTTACGAGGCATATTTATAATAAAGTTCCGTTTCTTCAATAGGCTCCACCCACTGCGTTATGGCATGTGCGCTGTACGCTATTGGCTACACTCGTTAGTATAAATTTGTTGGTACATAGTAAATATTTTCATATCTCTTTGCACCGTGGAGAGTATTCCTCAGTTCTTTTTCTGTCTATCTGTCTGTAACTAAGTGAAAATGTCCGGACGTGGTAAAGGAGGCAAAGTTAAAGGAAAGGCAAAGACACGATCAACTCGTGCTGGTTTACAGTTTCCCGTTGGACGTATTCATCGTCTGTTGAGAAAAGGAAATTATGCTGAACGTGTTGGAGCTGGTGCACCAGTTTATTTGGCTGCTGTCATGGAATATTTAGCTGCTGAAGTACTAGAATTGGCGGGTAATGCTGCTCGTGATAACAAGAAAACTCGTATTATTCCTAGACATTTGCAATTGGCAATTCGTAACGACGAAGAATTAAATAAACTTCTGTCTGGTGTTACAATTGCACAAGGTGGTGTTTTACCAAATATACAAGCTGTTCTTTTACCCAAGAAAACTGAAAAGAAGGCTTAAATTTTTTATTCGTTGTCAAATTAGTAAATACTCGGCCCTTTTCAGGGCCATAATATTATTATTATTTTATAATGTTCGACAAAAAAAAAACTAACACATGTATAATTTATTTATTAATTTGCAAATTTGGAATGCAATTTGAAATTGAATGATAATAAATGTCATTCTAGTCTAATAACGTAAAAAAAAAGTAAACGTATAATAAAATAAATATTTGCTAAAATGATTTGTTGATAAAAAAAAATGTTTTTATATAAAAACAAATATTGTTATATTTTGTTGTGATTTATTGCGTTTCCACTTAGAAAATCTTTAAGAAGCACAATACATATATATATATATATATATATATATATATATATTCATTTTTGTTTTAATATTTAGCTAAATTCGTACAAAAGAAAATCTAATTGAATGATAAATAATTTTTTTTTTTTTACAATTTAAAATTTTTAAAACTTGTATCAAACTTATCAACTTATACGGTTTTTGTTTTATTATTATTATAATTATTATTTTTATTCTATCATTATTAAAATTGAATAATTTTGTGGCCCTCAAAAGGGCCATTTGTTTATAATAACAGTTTATTGAAGGATGATACCACATAAACAACGATGATATATAAATATTTCGTGTTTATTTCTTCTTTTTAGGTGATGCTGCCTTCCTGGCTTTAGGTGAAGTAGGAGTTTTGGCAGTTTTTGGTTTTGGTGCCTTTGGTTTTTTAGTTGGACCTTTAGCTGATTTTTTGGCTTTAATCGGTGATTTTGCAGTTGTAGTCGATGTAGTTTTAGCAGCAGATGGTGTTTTCTTTTCGTCTTTTTTCGGTTTAGCAGCTTTTATTGGTGATTTTTTCGCTTTGATTGATTTCTTAGCCGGTTTAGTTTTATCTCCAGTTGCTAAACTAGATCGTTTTACAGTTGCAGCTTTTTTGGGTTTTGCACCAGAAGCCTTTTTCTTTTCACCAGTGGCACTAGTACTTTTGATCGATCCAGTGGATGCAGCTGATGCAAGTTTAAATGAACCTGATGCACCCTTTCCTTTAGTTTGGACCAGAGATCCTGATACTACAGCAGATTTTAAGTACTTTTTGATGAAAGGCGCAACTTTTTCAGCGTCAACTTTGTAATTTGCTGTTATATATTTTTTGATAGCTTGAAGCGACGATCCACCTCTCTCTTTTAGTCCTTTAATAGCGTTATTGACCATTTCAGATGTAGGTGGATGAGAAGGTTTACTTCTTGGATTTTTATTTTTTTTCTCTTTTTTTGATGAAGAAGAGATCTGAGATGCATTGGCACCGGTCGTTGCAGAAGTTGCCGAATTCTGGTTATCTGTATCGGCCATAGTTATGTATAAATTTTTATTTTTTCACTGAATCACTGAGAATTTATCTCGAATTGTGTTTAAATAAAATGCGCCAAAAATTACACGAACACCGAGTAGTCGGTTAGTGTGGTCGGACCGAAGACTGAATGGTTGCACTTTGAGTTCATGAAACTAAAGTGGCGCTACCACAGAGCGATAGTCATGTTAACATCGTTTTCTTTTTCACCGACCTGAGGTATTTTGAAAAAACCCACATCAACAATAAACTAAGAAAGTCAAATAGAAAGTCCAAATTTTAGTATGCTGCAAAAATTTTAATAGCACACTTGAAAATATTGTCTTGAAATCAGCTCAAAAACTGCTATGTAATGAGTCAGCTCGAATGTTCGGATTAAGCCGTTATAATGTTCAATTTCAATAAAACAAATTATTTTTTACATTTATAAATGTAAAAATTCAACTATCTATTTTGATATTGTTATATAATTTTTAATTTATCTACCTAGAATAAAAACTTACGTAAGATTGTAATATACCATGTTCAACCATTATCACACTATTCGAATATCTGTTAAAACGTTGGTTTAGAAAAGAACTTTTTATAATAAACACTAATTTATCCTTAAAAGTAAAATTTATTTAAACAATCTATTTTCTAATAGGTTTTATAATTATTTATCTGTCATCTATGTGATATTTTAATTGCCAATTGTTTTATCTTATATGAAAAAAGTAGGTAAAATAAAGCTAGGCATTTTGTGAAACACAGAAAAAGTTTATTAAACAATACGTTTTTGTAAGGAATTTTCCATCTTCTATGACACTATTTACCGTTTTTACAACTGAAAAATTTCATCCAACATAAAAGATTTCTTTCGTTAAATCATTTTTTAAGCATAATTATTCAACTAACGCTAAATTTTATACAGTTTTATTTCGGTTCGACCTATTCTAGATACTCTTAAAACTTTTTACAAAGTGATTGAACAAGTTAAAATTGATTGTTTATTAATATATGATATTAATTAAAAAGTTATATGTGGAAATCTATAGAAACAATTAGGGTATACAGGGTACACATCTCTATTTTTTTATATATTTTTGTCATCATTCCCTCATACTATACTTCAAAAAGAGACATTTCTTACTAAGGTTTCTATTATTATCAATTATTTTACATATAAAATAACGATTTATCTGATTAATCATACATTTTGACAAAATAATTGTAATGATATTAGCTAAAATTAAACAAGAATTATAAAATACATAAATTAAATAAATTTCAAGCATGTAGCGACATCTATTGGGATTTCTTGTACTTTTGTTTGTATTTTTTTAACTAACTGCAATTTTAAAGAAAATGTTTTTGTTTTTTTACAAGTTATATAACACTATAAGTATTGTACAAATAAAAGTAAACTTTTCCATCTACATCTCTGAAGATGACATCAAATAGGGTCAAAACGTAAAACTTTTCTTTCTAAATCCCTAAAGATAAACTCTTATAGGTTCGAAACGTAAAACTTTTCATCTAAATCCCTGAAGATGAACTTTTATAGGTTCGAAACGTAAAACTTTCCAACTAAATCATTGAAGATGAACTAAAAAAGTTTAAAAAAACAGTTTCAAATATGTTCGAAACGTAAAACTTTTCCATCTAAATCCCTGCAGATGAGCTCAAATAGCGTCAAAACGTAAAACTTTCCATCTAAACCCAAAACGTAGGATAATTTAAAAGAGTCCACTTAGTCGTTTCATTGTTGCTAACCAACAATTTCTAATATCATAAATAGTTTTAATGATTCAAAAATGAACATCAGAAAGAATGAAATTACTTATTTAATACGACTGTAACATTTTACAGTTTTAAAGATACTGATAATTTAATTTTTAAGAGAACAAATTTGACATTTCAACAAATTTTTCTCAAAGTTTTTGGATATAGATAATAAAATGGTTTTTATTCATTAATAAAATATAAATATATTGTGGTTCTGAAAAGAACCGTTTTGTATTGCAAATTTGTCCAATTAATTATGTAAATTACTTGGAGCTTGTATATTTAGTAACAGCTTTTGTTCCTTCACTGACTGCGTGTTTAGCCAATTCACCAGGAAGTAATAGACGAACTGCAGTTTGAATTTCTCTACTGGTAATCGTAGAACGTTTATTGTAGTGTGCTAAACGGGAAGCTTCTGCTGCAATACGTTCAAAAATATCATTAACAAAACTGTTCATGATACTCATGGCTTTACTGGAAATACCGGTGTCAGGATGTACTTGTTTCAAAACTTTGTAGATGTAAATGGCATAACTTTCCTTCCTCTTTCGTCTCTTCTTCTTATCACCTTTAGAAATATTTTTTTGTGCCTTGCCGGCTTTTTTCGCAGCTTTTCCGCTTGTTTTTGGTGGCATATTTACTGTTAAACGGTACCAAAGTATAACGTTAACTGTGTGGTGCCGCCGACTTACAAGGCATATTATAATAAAGTTGCGTTTCTTCAATAGGCTCCACCCACTGCGTAACGGCATGTGCGCTGTACGCTATTGGCTATACTCGTTACTATAAATTTGTTGGTAGATTATAGAAATTTTCATAACGTTTCGTGTAAGAGTAGAGTGTGTTGTCTCTTTTTGTACAACTATATATAAAGAAAAATGTCCGGACGTGGTAAAGGTGGAAAAGTTAAAGGAAAGGCAAAGTCACGATCAAACCGTGCTGGTTTACAATTTCCCGTTGGACGTATTCATCGTCTGTTGAGAAAAGGAAATTATGCTGAACGTGTTGGAGCTGGTGCACCAGTTTATTTGGCTGCTGTCATGGAATATTTAGCTGCTGAAGTACTAGAATTGGCGGGTAATGCTGCTCGTGACAACAAGAAAACTCGTATTATTCCTAGACATTTGCAATTGGCAATTCGTAACGACGAAGAATTAAATAAACTTCTGTCTGGTGTTACAATTGCACAAGGTGGTGTTTTACCAAATATACAAGCTGTTCTTTTACCCAAGAAAACTGAAAAGAAAGCCTAATTTAATACAATATTAATATCATATCAAATAATACTCGGCCCTTTTAAGGGCCACAATCTATATGTGAATATATATATATGATAGAGAAAAGTTATAATTATTTTAATTAAATCGATATATAAACGTTTTGTTTTTTAAGTAAGTATATAAAAATTAAACTGAACTGTGGTTTCGTTTAGATAGACTTGTAGAATAATAGAGAAAACAAAATAAAAACATATTATTAGCATTTAAAAAATAACATATCCAAAATTGGGATGTTCCTTTATTATTCTTCTTAACTAGGATTGATATGAATGAATAAAAGACAAAAAAAAAACAAAAGCTGTTTTAAATTAAATATCTTAACAAACAGTATCTTTCATAAGATGGTCAGTATTATGTGTGTGTGATTTTATAATTTAACAAAAAATAATAATCTAACTTAAAAAAAATTATAATAATTATCCGTTTAATTAATGTATAAAAGTAAAATAGTTTACATTATTGATATAGAATCTTTTAATTTTAATTAAAATTAACTGATTGTAGTAAAAGCCAAAAAGAAAAATAAATCGTTTGTTTGTTTTGTTTAGTTTATGAAATTTTTATCATTGATAAATTTAATTTTTGTGGTTCTGAAAAGAACCGATGTTTTATTTTATTGTTTAACAATATATTTAGATGATAGTTGACAATATTGACGATTATCAAGTTAAATATTTTTAACCTCCAAAACCATACAAAGTACGTCCCTGTCTTTTTAATGCATAAACAACATCCATGGCTGTGACGGTTTTCCTTTTAGCATGTTCTGTATAAGTTACAGCATCTCTGATTACATTTTCCAAAAATACTTTCAGTACTCCTCTGGTTTCTTCATAGATAAGACCAGATATACGTTTGACACCACCTCTACGTGCCAATCTTCTAATGGCAGGTTTGGTAATACCTTGGATATTATCACGTAATACTTTACGGTGACGTTTAGCACCCCCTTTACCAAGACCTTTTCCACCTTTACCTCGGCCTGTCATATTAAATAAAAACGAATTGATTAAAACTGCAAGTAAGATTCGTTACGAACAAACACTGCACGTTGACTGTAGTTTCTCCTTGAGAGTACGGCTTTTTGTTGGCTAAGCTCCACCTCTCGACCAATCAGCGACCAGATCGAGGTGATAAAAGAGCAGACCAAAACAAAATTAAATTCATTCGAACTCTACTATTGTTAGTATCAAGTCGTCGTTGGCGCTGTTCTTATAATTTTTTTTTTTGAATAATTTGTAATAATAATGGCACGTACAAAGCAAACGGCTCGTAAATCAACCGGAGGTAAAGCTCCCAGAAAACAATTAGCTACAAAAGCAGCTCGTAAGAGTGCTCCAGCTACTGGTGGCGTTAAAAAACCACATCGTTACCGTCCCGGAACTGTAGCTCTTCGTGAAATCAGACGTTATCAGAAAAGTACTGAGCTTTTGATCCGAAAATTACCTTTCCAACGTTTAGTGCGAGAAATTGCACAGGATTTTAAAACCGATTTACGTTTCCAAAGTTCCGCTGTAATGGCTCTTCAAGAAGCCAGTGAAGCTTACTTGGTTGGTCTTTTTGAAGATACAAATTTGTGTGCCATCCATGCTAAACGTGTAACTATAATGCCTAAAGACATTCAATTGGCTAGAAGAATTCGTGGAGAACGTGCCTAAACAGGGATTTTTTTTTATATAAATAACAACAACGGTTCTTTTCAGAACCACAAGTATATTTTATTAATTATGATAAAATTTAATAGTTACTTAATTTTTGCAACCTAAACTTCACTAAGTTAAATATATTATAACAGATAATAGTCAGTTGTTTCAGAAAATAAAAGATGTAAAAATAAAAAAAATGTCATTTTTTTGTTGTTTATTCAATTTGTATTATTTGTAGAATATATTTTGGATTATTTATAAAATATTTGAGGATATAATTAATAATTTGTATGCTATTTACTATAAAATTTGTATTATTTATTTATTTATTTATTTATTTCTTTCTTTAATATTTTATTGTTAATTATTTAAAAATTCAGTAATTATATTCTTTTTTTTTGTTTCAATATTTTAATAAAAAAATTATATAATTTTTATACTGTAATAGATCTTGTCATTAATAATAAAATCTAATACAATTTAATTATAATTTTTATCATTTTATATATATATATACGTATATGTTGTGGTTCTTAAAAGAACCGTTGTTGTTGTTAAAAAGAAATAGGTAAATGCTATGTAAATAAACATGAAATTATTTAGAACTTGTATATTTAGTTACAGCTTTTGTTCCTTCACTGACTGCGTGTTTAGCCAATTCACCAGGAAGTAATAGACGAACTGCAGTTTGAATTTCTCTACTGGTAATCGTAGAACGTTTATTGTAATGTGCTAAACGTGAAGCTTCAGCTGCAATACGTTCGAAAATATCATTAACAAAACTGTTCATGATACTCATAGCTTTACTGGAAATACCGGTGTCAGGATGTACTTGTTTCAAAACTTTGTAGATGTAAATGGCATAACTTTCCTTCCTCTTTCGTCTCTTCTTTTTATCTCCTTTAGAAATATTTTTTTGTGCCTTTCCGGCTTTTTTTGCAGCTTTTCCGCTTGTTTTTGGTGGCATATTTACTATTAAACGATACAAAGTATAACGTCAACTAAGCGGTGTCTCTACCTTACGAGGCATATTTATAATAAAGTTCCGTTTCTTCAATAGGCTCCACCCACTGCGTTATGGCATGTGCGCTGTACGCTATTGGCTACACTCGTTAGTATAAATTTGTTGGTACATAGTAAATATTTTCATATCTCTTTGCACCGTGGAGAGTATTCCTCAGTTCTTTTTCTGTCTATCTGTCTGTAACTAAGTGAAAATGTCCGGACGTGGTAAAGGAGGCAAAGTTAAAGGAAAGGCAAAGACACGATCAACTCGTGCTGGTTTACAGTTTCCCGTTGGACGTATTCATCGTCTGTTGAGAAAAGGAAATTATGCTGAACGTGTTGGAGCTGGTGCACCAGTTTATTTGGCTGCTGTCATGGAATATTTAGCTGCTGAAGTACTAGAATTGGCGGGTAATGCTGCTCGTGATAACAAGAAAACTCGTATTATTCCTAGACATTTGCAATTGGCAATTCGTAACGACGAAGAATTAAATAAACTTCTGTCTGGTGTTACAATTGCACAAGGTGGTGTTTTACCAAATATACAAGCTGTTCTTTTACCCAAGAAAACTGAAAAGAAGGCTTAAATTTTTTATTCGTTGTCAAATTAGTAAATACTCGGCCCTTTTCAGGGCCATAATATTATTATTATTTTATAATGTTCGACAAAAAAAAAACTAACACATGTATAATTTATTTATTAATTTGCAAATTTGGAATGCAATTTGAAATTGAATGATAATAAATGTCATTCTAGTCTAATAACGTAAAAAAAAAGTAAACGTATAATAAAATAAATATTTGCTAAAATGATTTGTTGATAAAAAAAAATGTTTTTATATAAAAACAAATATTGTTATATTTTGTTGTGATTTATTGCGTTTCCACTTAGAAAATCTTTAAGAAGCACAATACATATATATATATATATATATATATATATATATATTCATTTTTGTTTTAATATTTAGCTAAATTCGTACAAAAGAAAATCTAATTGAATGATAAATAATTTTTTTTTTTTTACAATTTAAAATTTTTAAAACTTGTATCAAACTTATCAACTTATACGGTTTTTGTTTTATTATTATTATAATTATTATTTTTATTCTATCATTATTAAAATTGAATAATTTTGTGGCCCTCAAAAGGGCCATTTGTTTATAATAACAGTTTATTGAAGGATGATACCACATAAACAACGATGATATATAAATATTTCGTGTTTATTTCTTCTTTTTAGGTGATGCTG
>CAXIIO010001498.1:0-36917 GCA_964028335.1 Altica lythri | reverse complement strand
TGTTTGTATAATAGCAATTTTCGTGACAATCTGTATAGGTACTATGATCAAGCAAAACATATGAAATGTGATGTTTAACTAAAATCGAATGTTTAAAATATTTTCTTCTAATATAATATTAAAAACCAACAGTAAGTTTATCGAATTTTAAAATAACAAACTTTGTCTAGCAAGTACAATTATTGATAGGAATTTTAATGAAATCTATTTTAAAAATAAATGTAAAAAAGTAACTACTTCTTTACATATATAAATCACAATTCCATTAATCAGAAGAGAATTGATCTTTTTTTCCGTTTTGTTGCCAAGTTTTATTCATGTTTATTAGTACAAACATTTGACACTCACAATTCCCCACACCAACATCCATGGGCTGTGACTGAATTCGATACTGACCGTATTTTCTAAAGTATTTCACAAAACTGGATAGTAAATATGAATGGAACAAAGACATCACATTGGAACTGAATGAAAATACCATAGAATGGTATACAGACGGCTCCAAGACAGATGAAAGAACTGGAGCAGAGGTTTTTGGACCTAGAGCAAAATACTTAGTCCGAGTCATGAAAGGAACTATCGTAGACAAAAGATTGTGTCAGATAGTCAATCAGTCATCAAAGTTTAAAGATGGTCTGGGAATGCTTTGACAAACTAAATGAAATAGGACAATAACAACTCTCTTATGGGTTCCAGGATGCACACGATTAGGAGGAAACGAAACAGCAGATAAGATAGCAAAATATGGAGCTAAAATCCCATATTTGGGACCAGAACTATTTTATGCAAACAGCAGTAGTACAGTCTTAGAGAAACTAAGGAAAGATGAGCATGAAGAAAAATACAAGTCCTGGAACGATCTAGAAGGCAACCGGAGACGCTGGGAAACCATAACCAGAAGAGATCTTTTGCTGTCCTAATGTCAGTAAGAACAATATGCGTATTATTTCGGGTATATTAACCGGGTACTGCCGATTAAGAGGACACATGAAGAAACTAGGATTGGTAGATAAAGCAAAGTGCAGATTCTGTAAGAAAGAGGACGAAATTTCAATCCAGATACTCTTAAAGCAATTCTATACGAAATAGAAGAGAAGTATCTACCTAACTTGAAGCACAACGGTATCCTAAATTTTGTAAGAAAGATAGGACTGGAAGAGACTATAATTCTGTAAAAACATCAGAAAAGGGGGACGCAATAGATCTTACATTTTTAAAGAAATACCCCCGTTTTGTACAAAAAATGTGGAGCAAAGTAAAATATTGAAAGAGGTCAAACGAGATATGGAATCGGTGGATTCTTAGATTTTCTAGGAATTTTAATAAAAAACTAGCTTCCTATGGAAAATGTCCAATCCAAAATAGATACCACCTAGACTATTTTTTAATTTTTTTAAATTGTTATTCTCTGATCAATAACTTATTTTATATTTTGTGGTCACATCCTGGTTATTTTCTTAGAAATTTAATAAATTTTGGAAGTAATGATTAGGTATGTGGTTTATATGTTAAAAGAGGCAGATTAAAATTTTTAATGTTGAGATAACATTTGAAAATATTTTAAACAATTTTAAAATGTAAATATTGTATATAGACATAATATTTAGGAAACAAAAAACACAAATTTGTAAATTATAGCTAATGAATTAAAACCACATTATTGTTGATGAATAAATATATGATCCTAGAATAAGATTTTTTATTTAAACTTAAAATTTTACAAAACTAAAATACTAAAAGAAGTATGTTGTACTTAAATTGGAGCCAAAATCCATGTGCATAAAATTAGATATTCCCAGCGACTAAGCTATAGACGCACGCACAGCCGTAACTGCTAAAGGTAGAAAAGCATAATTTATATAATGTAAACAGCCACTAAGAAGGGATTTCGGTTTTTTAGATTGTTTTTAACGTGTTTTTATGCTTGTTTTTATGCTATCATTGATTTTCTCATATTTTATATTTTAGAAAATTATATTTTTACAATCTATCTTCTATACTTAAGTATAATAAATCTGTAGATAGGTCAACTCTGTATATAAATAGTATATTCTGTAACAAGGTTAGAATGAAAATTCGATACGAGTGGAGAATTCCGAACGCGAGCGTAGCGAACGAGAGGAACCACGAGTTATCGAATTTTCATTCTAACCGTGTAACAGACTGTATTTTCTCCACGACCATGTAATAATTCTGTTTATTTAAATTGAAATATGTAGCAAAACAATTAGAACGTCGCACTGACAAACTGAGTGACAGTTTTGAAATTCGCAGGGCAATCTATTATTTTTTGTTGAGCAATTACAGAATGTTATTCCGTCACTAGTTATAGAATGGAAATACATGCAAAACACATAAGAAGCAAGTGTTTCAGAATGAATATTCTATCTCAAGAGTGAGAATGAACACTTTCTATTATTAAAAACTAGCGGACCCGGCGAACTTCGCATCGCCTAACACTAATGTTTTTTCCAATTTTTTTTTATTTTTACGATTAATTTTTTGTATTTTTTTTCATATTTTCTCGTTAGTTACCAGTTTTTACTATTATTTATAGTACTTTGTAATTTCTCGGTTAGGTATATTATATATTAACTGCGCCACCTAACGGTGCCGTCATAGTTCTTAGGTAAGTAAGTTTTGCTTTTTAAATATATGAGATATCAACTGCGCCACCTTACGGTGGCGTCATAGTACTTAGTTATGTAAGAATTACAACTGCGCCACCTTAGGGTAGCGTCATAATGATTAATTTCGTAATAAACGCGTCCGATCGCTGCAAAATTCAAAGTGTTATAGGGAAAATCGCGACCTCCGATTCGCTATTTATAGGCACGCTTCTGCCGCCCCGGCCGGCCAGTACCACCGCAAGCGCTACGTCCCGCAATTTTAAATCTGTAATATCTTCGAAAATATTCATTTAAATCTTATGCTGTAAAGGACAATATAGATCTATGTTAAATTAACAATGTATTTAAGCTATTTAGTTGGATAAGGATTAATGCTGTATTGGTTAAAATCGCTTCGAAAATTAGCCATTATTTGTCGTAAAAAGTAAATGACAAAAAACTGTTATTGTGGGATATCCATAAGAGATAGACATATACCATCCCGGAGTTTTCTGTAGACCTTTTCCATGTGTACAAACAATTAGTACCTTATTGTGATAAATCTCGTAGGGATCAGCCTGCGTTTGCAATGTAAGCGGAAAAAAATTGATAATTAACGACATCACATTAGAAACCTCAAAAATAACAGTATTTCTCCACCATTTAATGGATGTTATTATACACATAAACCTTCCTCTTGAATCACTCTATCTATTAAAAAAACCGCATCAAAATCCGTTACGTAGTTTTAAAGATTTAAGCCTACAAAGGGACATAGGTACAGAGAAAGCGACTTTGTTTTATACTATGTAGTGATTTTTAGGATTTAACGATCATTTTGCACTGTTTTACACTTTTTACGCGTTTTTTCGTCGATTTTAAGCGAAAGTCGATCACATTTTGTGTTTACTAAACGTAAATGTCAACTTCTGTTTTTAGATGGCGTTTTACTTGTCAGCCGAATTGACAGATAATCGATTTTTTTAATATAATTCGTAAAATTAACTACATCACATTAGAAACCTCAAAAATAACAGTATTTCTCCACTATTTAATGGATGTTATTATACATATAAACCTTCCTCTTGAATCACTCTATCTATTTAAAAAAACTGCATCAAAATCCGTTGCGTAGTTTTAAAGATTTAATCATACAAAGGGAAATAGGGACAGAAAAAGCGACTTTGTTTTATACTATGTATTGATGAAGTCGAAATTATTACATTCATTAATGGTCGTGGAGAAATATATTTCCAAATAACTATCAGGGGGTGAGTAGGGATCGATACTGATGCCAAAAATGAAATCAGTAAAATTTTTGTCTGTCTGTCTGTCTGTCTGTATAACCGTTATAGAAACAAAAACTACTCGACGGATTTTAACGAAACTTGGTACAATTATTTTTCATACTCCTGAGCTGGTTATAGGATACCTACTTTACATCATGCTACAATCAATAGGAGCAGAGCAGTGAAGGGAAATGTTGGGAAAACCACTTTTACGGTGTGGGGGGAGAAGTTTTTATACAACAATCTATACGTCACGCGAACGACGTCATGGGTACATTGATATAGAACCCAAAAATGTGGTTAGATTTTTTGTTGTACGTCTGTCTGTCTGTCTATCTTAATGTTTTTGCGCGCATCACAATCATGAAAACTACTGATCCGATTTGAATGCGGTTTTCAAATATGTATTTGTCTTCTTTTAACTTAACATCTGGTGTATGAAAATTTCTTTCCCAACTCTTTTACGGTGTGGGGGGGGGAGAAATTTTAATACAATAATCTATACATCACGCGAACGACGTCACGGGTACCTACATCGTTATAGAACCCAAAAATGTGGTTAGACTTTTTTTGTACGTCTGTCTGTCTATCTATATGTTTGTGCGCGTATCACATGAAAACTACTGATCCGATTCGAATGCGGTATTCACAAATGTATTTGTCTTCTTTCAACATAACATCTGGTGTATAAAAAATTCTTCTCCTACCCCTTTAACGGAGTGAGTGAAGAAATTTTTAAACAACAATCAACACGCCACGCGAACGACGTCGCAGGTACACCTAGTATAATAATATTTCTAAAATTAGCTAACATGTCGATATAAGTAATATAAGGCTTTAAAATTTAAAGTAAAGGTCTAATCAATCTATTTATTTGATTATTACAAATTAACGATATATATATATATATATATATTTTTCAATATTAACATCTTACATTGCACTAATTTCAATTTTTTTTTATTCTACTTGTGTTGTTTCTTCAAATCCTACTGGTATTGGAACTACTTCAACAAAGGGTGCAGCATCTGTAGTTTTTAAGTAGTATACGCCACTAGCATTTGTTGGTGCTCTAGCACCCATTGCAATCGTTTCATTTGTACAGTTAGTGGGTGGTATCAATAAACTTAATTCACATTTAGTTGAAACGAAAGGATCAACGTTTATAATACTGTAGTAATAGTATCGCCAACTTCTGTTATGACTGCATGACTAAAAAATTTAATGTATGTTAATTTGGTTTGGTATAAAAGTAACTTAAAGAAATATATTGTACTGTTCAATTTTAGAATGAATCAAATTATTAGCTTAAGCAGTACTGCTCTTCGAGCATATATTTACTAGAGGTAACCTTTACTGCTCTTAATCTGGTTTTTAAAACCTTGGAAGAATTTTAAAACATTTTTTATATTCATTCGACTTTTGTTAGGCATTTTCCGACTTGCTACCAATCAGTGTAGAAGATCAGGAGATAAAACGTGTAGTTTTATTTACTGTCTCTATCGTTTCTTTTATCGCGTTTAAAACATTGAAGGTTGCTTTCAGTTTTTTTCTTTGAAAAACATCAGAGATAGTCACTGGTTGTACTGTATCCTATTTAGGTTTATTATTCTTCTTCCATTCGTTAATGGCTAAAGGATGGTTGCAATATGGGATCAGGTAAATTGATAAGCTTTATTATTATCCCCGAAACCCTGAGTGTACTAGTACCCATGCTAGTATCAGAGAATTCCAACCTGCTGCATGTGTTAGAGCCCTAGCACATTCCCATACAGCTGTGAGCTTATTTGTGCAGAGATTGTCTCCTATTCCATGATTTCTTTTACAGTAATTTTACTCCTATCCTATCTGTAGGCATAATCATTATTTCTTCGACCACATTCTTTTGGAGATTCTCTGAAGTGTCCAAAAATTGGCTGTCGTCACCGTCTTTGAGTGTTTTAGGTTCCTTGTCCTATAATCTCCATTAAACATCAACATGATGTGCTGATGCTTTGTAGCGGTGCATGGTCAATAAGGAAATTTGTCATGAATTTTAGCTGATTCCTGTTAATCCTACGCAGTCCTTCAAATCTTGTAGCATACGTTTGTTAATATAAATTTTACCTTATGCTCAACTAGTAGTCTGGAGAATTTTAAGGCCACAATAACTGCATTACATTCTGCTGCCAAACCCTTTTTATACTTAGACCTATTAGTAAAGCAGCTGCAGCTTTAGTTGTGCCATTCCTAAAGTGGATGGATATCTATTTGGAATGTTATTTTTGGAACCATGAGGCATGATTTTATTGTCTGTGTTTTGATCTAACAAAAGTGTTGCTATGATTTTCCTACAGCCTGCTAAAGTTGATACTTCCTTACTCTTCACAAAAACGTGAACAGAAGAAAGGTCTAACAGAACTTCCTTTTTATATCTATGAAATGGTATTAAATTAAAAAATATTGAAAGAAACATACAATGTCCAATAAACTACATCCAGGTTGAGGTGGAATTCCTCTATTTGGATAAAAATCTACATCTCCTATAGGTTCTAGTATCCCTAAAACTCCTCCACATGTATGAATAATATCAACGAAATCTGCATCACTGCTTTTTAGTCGTCCACCAGGTACCACTGATGGATCAAAACCTGGTAAAGCTGGATCCAAACCTAAAAAAATATATACAATTGGTTACTTTTAGTGCTTTTTATTTATAATAACACATTTAGATACCTGTGATCCTAGCAACTGTACCATTAATCAATCTTCCTGCAAAACCAGATACATGAGCTCCTAAACTATGCCCAAGCATATGAAAATCTTTAGGATCTGCACCTAATGCCTCTACTAAATAATTTATAAACTTAGCATATTCTTCTCCAACGTAGGAGGTTGCATACATTGGAATTATGTAAATATCATTCACTTAAAAAAAGGAAATTATATTATACTTCATTTTCTTTTCACCACGACTACTTATTAGTAGAAATTATTAGTTACTACTAAGCTAATATTCTTATTTTTAACATGTAGACTGAAAAATATTTACTTGCTATCGAACCCCAATTCAATACGATAACGTTGACATCAGTTTTATTTAGGTAACCATTTTTTAAATCAATACATACAGCAGAAGTGCCATTCGCCAACCAACCGTGGGTTATAAATTTAGTTTTTTTTGTTACGTTATAAAAATTAGGTAATTCGGTCACATTATTAATGGTCCATCCATCAGGAAGCTCCCTAAAGGTTTAACAAATAGGTTTAAGTATGATTTCAATTGATAACTTCGTATAACGTTAATCAATTTAACGACAAACTACTTAAGTGTCGAAATTTCTTAGCTTTAGTTGGTTTAGCTTGTCTTCCATACAATGATACACTCTATATAACACCCAATTACAATATCGGCCACAATTAAGTCTTAAAAGTACGTTTTATGGTACATTTACTTGCATTGCAAGTCTCTGCAAGCATCCACAAACACAAGCGTGTAATGAGTGTGTATGGCTAGGTTTGCGTGTGATCGGAAGAGCTTGTTGACGATCCAATCACAATTTTGCACCGTAAACGAAAGTGCTGAAACAACTTCGACGTTTACGTCTGCCATGTTTGTCTGTCCGTAACACACTAGCGCACTTGCAAGCGTGTGTGAATGGTATTCAAACGTTTGTCAAGGGTTGAAGCTTGTGGAAGCTTGCCGAGATTTGTCAAGCATGTAAATGTATACGTGGGCATCATGTCGCGCAGTGCAGGAATCTCAAATTTTCAGTCCTTGTAGTGTAATATACTATTTCTTGGTACTATAACGAAATTACGTTGTTCCGGCTTCAACATTACGACAGAAAGCCTAACTTTCGGCATAGTAGGTACAAAGAAAAAGACTTTAGAATACACGCAATAGCGTTTATATAAGAACTCCCTATAATGTTATGAAAGGCACAATCCCTTCAGTGTGGTTATATTTAGAGTTAGCACTGTATTTATATATCCCAAAAAAATATAGCAATATAAAATAACTACCATAATCAAAAAATAGAATAGAGGTACCTGGTATATAGGGTAAAGTTAATGGAATTAGTCACATTAGTAGTTCCCAAACTTAATCTCAATAATGGATTATGTTTTAAGTAACCAATCACTTTTCCACCATTTTCGTCTTGAAACACTGTATAATCTTTGTTAGGTTCCTTATTGGTTTCTTGTATATGATTGTTATTAACATTTGGTTCAACTACATTTTTACCGACTGAAATATGGTTTAGGTAACCTTAAAAAAACATATAATTTCTAGAATAAAATTAATATAATTTGTAGAATATCAATGGTTTGAATTTTACTTGTTCATTATTTCTGATAATTACTAAATTGATTTTATGTAACTTATTTTGTACTTAGGGAATGGGAATGATAGGATAGAGAGTGCGTATAATATCAGTGTAATCCAGAAGTATGAAGAAAAGAAAAATTTGGAAAACATAACATATCAAAAAAGCAAATCAGTAAGTTTTGCTAGAATTGTTAAGAGGAGGAAACCTATTAAATTTTCATTCGTATCTTCAAATAGTGTGTTTATAAACTTCCGAAAATTATAATCTAATATGCTATGAGCTAAAGGGTTGTTAGTTCCGATATTTTTGAAGTTATACTTCTATTCATGCACTAGGTGGAAAAGATTTGTGTACAGTTAAATGGGAAAAATCATTACATATGTAATGGTGTGAGTAAGAGAGAGACAGACACACTTATAAGGTATATTGGTCGGTGAAAACAAAGATGAAATATTTATCACATGTTATTAGTCATAACTATAAGTCCTTTGAATACCATTTCAACATTCAGTACATTGAAAAGGGATAGATATACAAAAAACAGTCTGAACTAATGTATGAATATCATAGTGACGGACCACATGATTATTTGACAGATTATTTTATAATTCTGTCACTTAAGTTAACATATTAAGTTTACTATTTTATATTAATAGTATTAATAATAATATTCAGTAGTGTGTATTGTATTGCAGTCTAAAATACCGTCACATGGTTGCAGTATATCCTGC
Source organism: Altica lythri (assembly GCA_964028335.1). NCBI lineage: Eukaryota > Metazoa > Arthropoda > Insecta > Coleoptera > Chrysomelidae > Altica > Altica lythri. The sequence goes on along the minus strand of CAXIIO010001498.1, from coordinate 27,975 downwards.
ACTATGCTTTTGAGGTTGTTGGATACATAAACAGAGTTTTTACGAATAGTCGAGGAAATAAAGCACCAAAACTCCGAATTTTGTAACGTAAGATCGATCGAAATGCTTTTTTTGCAATGGATTCGTTAAAGTATCAGGAAATTAGTCGCTACATTTTATAATGTAAAAATGGAAATTGCATTTCTGCATTCGAAAAGTACATTCCGAACAGACAATAGAGAGAAAACTTATAACTCGGTAAGTATTGCTGAAAATGGGTTCAATTTATATACTCCGGGTTTTTTGAGTCGCTAAATACTAATATAATAATGGCGATGGTGTTCAAAACACCTGGTGCTTAAGACGGACCTCGTCTCCAGGAATTTTATGCAAATTCGATATAAAAGAGTTTGCACACGGTACTAGGAGGCTTTTTGGGTTCGCTTACCACGAATATCATATAATCATTCGCATACAAATTTATGAATCCATGCGCGTGCATAGAAGTATAACTTCTGCCGGCAGTCCCACTGACTGCCACACTAGTTTTTTTTAACAAAATGTTTATTAGAGATATGATTGCAAAAATATGAAGAAAAGATGATTGAATGTAATAGATTTTTTTAAACCACAATCTTTTTGAAACACTTGAGCGATGATGGAGTTCTCTATTAAAAAAAAAATCCAAAATTAAATGTTTAATGAAAAATTTTAAAAAATTTTGTTACCCAGATGAAAAAATAGACACAAATACACTTTATATATCATCATTATGAGCAAATGACTATTTGGATATGTTACCTGTACGGATATTTATATAAAAGCTTTAGTAGCAATTATCCTAAAATATTGCGTAGAAATGTAAATCTGAAATGCGTAAAATACCTAGTTTTGAAATTAAAATTAGAATACCAGGGCAATTAACAAAAATCAAAGTTAATTTTGGAACCACATTTAGGTAGATTATGTCGGTTGTACGGTTGTACTTAGTTTCAATATATTTTAATGAGGTGCTATTTACATGTTTTTACAATATTTCTAAAGATAACGTATTCATTATTTCCTATTATAAATCATCATTTGAAATAAAAAAATTGATTTGTAAAATATACAAAATATTATTACTTATCTCATATCTCTGAATTTGTTTTACAAATTCAGTTCTTAGAAAAAAAAACAAACTAATGGCTTAATTTGGAAAAATTTCTTATTTGAATTCAAGCATTTCATCGTTATTTTTTAAATAACTACGAATAATTTAAAAACAGACCTGGAAAAAACCAAAACTTAATTGTTTTCTTAAAAGAAAAGACAATTGTAATTGCAAACGGGAATAGTTGACTGCAATTCCACATTTTCGTATGTTACCTCTTTTTTGTGCTTACGTTTGAGGGCCTGTTGATGGGAATATTCCCGAAACTAGTAGCTCTTTAAATTAAATATTTTTGTGTTACTAGACTTTGAGTTTTTCCTTTGTATTACTATTGGACCACATTTGAGATATGGATGATTTTCTCTTTCTATAAGATGCCAGTACCCAAAAAAAGTTGGCATAGAAGTATAATAATTGCCAATATTTCTTAAATGCTCCTAATTGCTCATCAATTGCTCAATTATAATCTGCAATTGCTCACATTATTAATTAATTATTTAATTAGTTATTAACAAATGTAAATACAAATAATTTTTTCTCAATTACGCGAAGAGCATTCAACTTTTCCAATAAATCTTTTTTTTAATAAATTGCTCACAATTTGCTCAATTATAATCCGCAATTGCTCACATTATTAATTAATTAATTAATTAATTAGTTATTAACAAAGGAAAATACAAATCATTTTTTCTTAATTACCCGAAGAGCATTCAACTTTTCTAATAAATTGCGCACAATTTGCTCAATTATAATCTGCAAATGCTCACATTATTAATTAATCATTTAATTAGTTATTAACAAAAGAAAATACAAATAATTTTTTCTCAATTACTCGAAGAGCATTAAACTTTTCTAATAAATCTTTTCTTTAATAAATTGCTCACAATTTGCTCAATTATAATCTGCAATTGCTCACATCATGAATTAATTACCTATTTAATTAGTTATTAACAAATGAAAATACAAATAATTTTTTCTCAATTACGTGAAGAGCATTCAACTTTTCTAATAAATCTTTTCTTTAATAAATTGCTCACAATTTGCTCAATTATAATCTGCAATTGCTCACATTATTCATTAATTATTTCATCAGTTATTAACAAATGAAAATACAAATCATTTTTTCTTAATTACGCGAAGAGCATTCAGCTTTTCTAATAAATCTTTTCTTTAATAAATTGCTCTCAATTTGCTCATATTATTTTCAACATAAGTCTCATTAAATTTCTTTTATTTAGTTTTAATTAATTAAAAATAATTATTGCTATTTGAAACTGTGATGGGTGACGTGACGCTAGCAGAAGTTTTCTTGTGCGCATGCACATTCCAACATTTCAATTCAACAATTCAGGGACGTAGAATGAATACCTACCAAATGCTCACTTAAAAGTAATGATAAATAATTTGTATTATTTAATTATCATGTTTACCAATTATGTTATTAATAATTATTTATTGTTTATATTATTATAACCTATCTTTTTAGACCCTTCTTCTTCTTCTTCTGTTTGTGGACTTCAGCTACCTAGGCTGGGCCGATTAGCCACAAACAGAAAAAGAAGGGTCCAAAAAAATAAGTTATAAAAATATAAACAATAACTAAATATTAATAACATATATAAATTGTGTATACTTACACGTCTATGCCATGCGCAATGATTTTATTTATGCGCATGCGCACAAGAAATCTTCGGCTAGTGTCACGTCACTCATCATCGTTTCAAACAGCAATAATTATTTTAGTTAATTAAAAATAAATAAAAGAAATTTAATGAGACTTAGGTTAAAAATAATATGAGCAAATTGTGAGCAATTTATTAAAGAAAAGATTTATTAGAAAAGCTGAATGCTCTTAGCGTAATTAAGAAAAAATGATTTGTATTTTTATTTGTTAATAACTAATTAAATAATTAGAAAAGTTGAATGCTCTTAGCGTAATTGAGAAAAAAATGATTTGTATTTTCATTTGTTAATAACTAATTAAATAATTAATAAATAATGTGAGCAATTGCAGATTATAATTGAGCAAATTGTAAGCAATTTATTAGAAAAGTTGAATGCTCTTTGCGTAATTAGGAAAAAATGATTTGTATTTTCATTTGTTAATAACTAATTAAATAATTAATTAATAATGTGAGCAATTGCAGATTATAATTGAGTAAATTGTGAGCAATTTATTTAAGAAAAAAATTATTGGAAAAGTTGAATGCTCTTCGCGTAATTGAGAAAAAATTATTTGTATTTTCATTTTTTAATAACTAATTAAATAATTAATTAATAATGTGAGCAATTGCAGATTATAATTGAGCAATTGATGAGCAATTAGGAGTATTTAAGAAATCTTGGCAATTATTTTACTTCTATGCCAACTTTTTTTGGGTGATGCCAGTCTGGCGATCATCATCCGTCATTTTTGTAATTTCTTTTGAACACCGAATATGTGTGAATTGATTTCAGTCAAATCGATTTCTATTAGGTATGCAGTTGGAGGTAAAGATGTCACTACTATCGCATCGTTTATTTTGTGGTACTAGACTTTGAGTTTTTCCTTTGTATTACAATTGTAATTTGTTAAAAAAGGTACAACATGTAAATGGCAACTGAATGACGCCTATCTTAAACGCTCTTTGAGTCGAGAAAATAGCTAAAATGAATCTAGGGCAGCTCAAGAATCTAAGATTTTTCTACCTCTATATTTTGGGAACCCAAACTCCGCAAGTAAAAAGAAGGTCGGGCATTTTTAAATCCCGCTAACTTAACGAGACTAACTCGGACTGTATATTTATTTAATAAATAATAAACAGGAATATAAGACCCCTTTGTTTAATGATAAAGTGAAAGACCTAGCAAAAGAAATAACCATTCTTGAAATACAAAAGAGAAAGGTCTCAAAATTCTCGACAAGAACAAGGAACAGAGTAATATTTCAAAAGATTATATGCCATCAACGATCAAAAACATTAAAATGAAAGTTCTAAGAACAAAAAAAGGAGTTTCACTAAGGGACCGACAAAGAACTAAAACCATACGAGAACAATGTGGGCTACAAAGCTTTACTAGATTTATAAAAGACAGACGAAATCTATGGGATCAACAGGTGGTCAGAATGGAACAGGAGAGACTACCGAAAATTTCCAGGGACAACAAACCATATAGCAAAAGATTTCAAGGAAGACCACCAAAAAGATGGAAAGAAAGTTCGCAAACAACAACCACAGAAACGAAATAAAGACAAACAAACAGGGGTAACCCAAGTCGAAGGAGGAAGAAAAAGAAGAAGATATTTATTTTGTTATGAAGGCACCTACTAAGAAAGGATTTTAGAAAACGCTACGCCAAAGGGGTCTATATAGAGGAGATACTATATATATATATATATTATATAAAAAATTTTTTTCTTCACTATAGATGTCTTGAAAAAGAATTAAATAAATTCGAAAGCTTGACAAAAATAAAAGAGTTTTCTTCATTTACATTGGCCATAACATTGACTGCAACTCCACTATTGACTTCACGATATATATATATATATATATATATATATATATATATATGAATGTCCGTCATTTTGAAACTAACATAAGCAAAATGGATGAAAAAGGGAGTGAAAGAATGTATCGGACTTATTTTTGACTTAAGAAACACTAAACTTTGTATTTCCCTACGCTAATGATTTAATACAAATAAATAGGAGTTTTAGGAATTTTAAAAATTCTGATTAATAAAACAAAATATGAACACACATAAAAATGTATTTTTAAATCAACAAAATCTACTCTTATTTATATAAGTACATACATAAAACGTTATAAATTCATTAATCAAAAAAAGCGGCAGTTTTACATAGCAGTGGACTGTCATCGCAGCGACTGTTTAGGAGGCGTGACTTTACTGCTAGCCATTTCTTTACGTGAATCACATAACTGTGATAAAAGTCGAGTGCGATAAGATTGACTGCTATAGCTAGAAATTTTTCTAGTTTTCGTATAGCAGTAGCTATACGTCACAAAAAAACATGGCGAAATCTGTTAATCGAAGAGCGTTCTCGGACGATAAAATTTTCATTTATTGATTTATTACGTGAAAATGAATGTCTATGGCAAGTGAAATCGCCACATTATAAAAATCATAATAAAAGAAAACCAGCACTTGCTGATATTACTGAAAAAATGGGTATTTCCGAAAAAATTGTCAAAAAGAAAATAGCTTCTCGTAGGTCTACATAAGGTAGGTACCTATTAGAAAAAAAGAAAATTCTTGAAAGCAAAAGTACAGGATCGGGTACAGATAATGTGTAGGTACATTCCAACAATTACATGGTTTCATCAAATGGAATTTCTGAACGATGTAATGATCGCCTTCAACTCTTAACAATTGAATCAATAAGTGATTCTCTAAATTTGGTCTATTCAATAAAGGTGGCTTTACCCAATACTGTTTTTGCGTGTATCTTCGCCTAGACAACTTTTTTTTTAGTAATAAAGAAATAATAATGCTGTACACCCTCTGCTTTTTAGTAAGAGCCACTTTGATTTATCCATTTCATTCGCAATATGTGAATCAGGATATAACAGTAAAATCATACCAGTAGAGGTTTCCCCACCTCCAAACAGTCGCTGCGATAACAGTCCACTGCTATGTAAAACTGCCGCTTAAACATATTTTATTTGGAAAATATTTTAAACTGATTACTCTATAAAACTTACTACTCAATATTTAACTATTAATTATATAAGTACTAATATTCATATTATTATTAAAATATATAAATTAAAAATAAGTTAAAGAAAGATGTCTATCAAGATGGCGTATCCAATTTAGATTATCGCTTTCGGATCTAGTGGATAATTTGTTACGCTATTCCCGAATTTGTTGCTCCAGCTAGTTCCGGGAAAAGTTGTATCCTGTATCTTGGGAATCTTAATAGTTACGAAAACGGAGTTTGTGGATTGTGGCATAACTTGTTGCTAATAATCTACGCTAATCTCGAGTTTGTTGCTCTAACTAGTCCCGAGAAACATTGTATAGGTTCACCGGCTTGATATATGAAGGGATAAAATGATTTTTTAAACAGTGTTATTGTAGAAACTTAATATTCTTATGATAAATACGAAAAGTTTAGGGGGAAAACCATGTTGTTTGATATTTATTTAGAATGATCCAACAAACAGTGAGCCCTTTCAAAATTGTACATCAAAGACATTAGTAAAGGATATTACTAAAAGAGGAAAATAGAAAAAAATATTTAAAAAGAAGTACTTTGATTTGATGAGCTCGTACATTGAAAGATTGCGCGATAAAAATGAAAACGACAAAATCGTTTTATATTTGGTGTCCAGAACTCTACCACAGATCCCAAAATATGCTAGCTTGATATCGAACTACTAGCGTATCCAATATATCTCGGTATTGGCTGGAGCAAGAAATTCGGAAATAGCGTAATAAATCAGCAACAAATTATGCCAGAAACTCTGTGTCTGTAACTATCACAGATCCCGAGATTCAGGGATTGGATACACAAGCTCAATATCAAACTAACGTATCCAATGTTTCTCGGGACTGGCTGGAGCAACAAATTCGGAAATAGCGTAACAAATCAGCAACGAATTATGTCGCAAATCCCGTATCTGTAACTATCACAGATCCCGAAATACAGAGGTTGGTTATGCTAGCTTGATATCAAGCTAGCGTATCCAAAGTTTTCAAGACTGGCCGGAGCAACAAATTCGAAAATAGCGTAACAAATCAGCAATAAACTATGCCACAAATTCCGTATCTCAATTTCAATCTTATTTGTCGGATAGAAAACAATATGTATTCCTTAAGGGCTTTAAGTCTGTCGAGTACCTTGCAACGTCGGGAGTTCCACAGGGGTCTATTTTTGGACCGTTGCTGTTTAATATTTTTATAAATGATATTCTGGCTATAATTGAATGCATTTGTCTCCTATATGCTGATGACTAAAAAATTTTCTGTCGAATTTGCGAACCGACTGACTGTAGGCGTCTTTCTCTAAGCTTATTTGGTATTGAAAACTGGTGTAGACTGAATAATCTTTCTTTGAATATTGCCAAGTGCCAAGTTATGTCGTTTACTACAAAATACTTTAAGTATGCTATACAAGGTACTACTCTTCATCGTCCTAGTATCTTTGTTGATCTTGGAGTGACTTTTGATCCACAACTTACGTTTATTCCCCATATCGAATCTATTGTTGCAAGTCCATTTAGAATGTATGGCTTTGTGCTTCGAGTTAAAAGAGAATTCGTCAGGGTGTCTACGCTTAAGACCTTGTACTATGCGTTTGTCAGATCAAAACTGGAATATGGATCTGTTGTTCGGAATCCTTATTACCGGGCACATATTGACAATCAGCAATAAATTATGCCACAAACCTCGTGTCTGTACCATCACGGATCCCGAAATACAGAGGTTGGTTATGCAAGCTTGATATCAAGCGTATAACCATCGTTTCTCTCGACTGGCTGGAACAACAAATCGGAAATACCGTGACAAATCGGCAACAAGTATGTCGCAAAATCCGTGTCTATAACTAATACAGATTCCGAGTTACAGGGGCTGGATACACAAGCTTGATATCAAACTAGCGTATCCAAGGTTTCTTGGAACTGACTGGAGCAACAAATTAGCAACAAATTATGCTACAAACCCCGTATCTATAACTATTCCAGATCCCGAAATATAAATGTTAGAAATGCCACCTTGATATCAAGCTAGCGTATCCAACGTCTCTCGGGACTGGCTGGAGCAACAAATTTGGGAATAGGGTAACAAATTATCCAAAATCGACTCTCTATATTAATTACGCCAGCTTGATAGACATAAATGAAAGACTAATTAACAGTTAATTAATGTAATCATAATTTATGCAACGTAAAATCTCTTATCTATATGAGTGCTTAATTTATTTTTTTTATAAAAACTGACAGGAACTTCTTAAATATCGATAATTATTAAAATTTATTCACTGTTTATTAATAATTATCTAAAATAATATGTTATTGCTTTTCTAATTATTTTAAGTTATTTAAAATGCAAAGTGGTGTATAAAAATATGTATTAATGTATTATTTTCACTTTCTCAGGATGGTTGTGTATATTTAGTAAAAAACATTAATTTAATTTTAAAATCTGGACGGAATATCTATTTTTTTTAAAAAATCGCTGTATCTTAGTTGATTTTCTAGATACTTTGAAGATTTAAACAGATTTAAGATCTAAAGGAGATTGTCTATTATATAAAACAAACCGCAACTTATACTCCTGATTATAACAAAACTTAATCCTGTTTTGTTTTCTGAAAAAATCACTGAGTTATTTTCTAAAATATGGATATTTAATACGTCTGTAAAGCTAGAAAGGTCAAGTCGACAGAATCACTCGTATTATATGTCAAAATTTAGTGCTCATTTAGTGCTGATAACAGATATTTGGTGCTGTGATAGGGAGACTAAAAATGAGAACACTGCTAACTTTTCATTAAGCTAGCAGTGTACCATTCGTGACCGCGCTAAAACGGAAACTAATGGAATTAAAAGACGTCACTATTTAGTGCTCAAATAGTGCTGCCAGTACAGCAAAAGATTTTTAAAAAATAATTTTTTTTTATTTTTTTTTCAAATCAACTACTGCTAATATAACGACGCCAGCAGTCTTGCTAGAAGAAGACTCTAAAATGGAAACTAATGGAATTAAAAGACGTCACCATTTAGTGCTCAATTAGTGCTGCCAGTACAGCAAAAGATTTTTGAAAAAGAATTTTTTTTTTATTTTTTTTTTTAAATCAACTACTGCTAGTATAACGACTCCAGCAGTCTCAAAATTATTATATTACTTGAATTATATTAAACTCCAATGTTGTATAAAAAAAATATTATTTTCAATGATAAAAATAATATTTACTTTTGTAAAAAATGGGTTTTTAAACTAAGCTAACGACTCACCGATTTTTATTTTAAGATTTGTATTTAGAAAATATTAAGATAATTTATATTTAACGATAAGTTAAAATAATTAAGGCTGCTAGCGTAGTTATACTAGCAGGAGTTGATTTGAAAAAAAATAAAAATAATAAAATATTTTTCAAAAATCTTTTGCTGTACTGGCAGCACTAATTGAGCACTAAATGGTGACGTCTTTGAATTCCATTTGTTTCCGTTTTAAAGTCTTCTTCTCGCTCTTGAGACTGCTGGAGTCGTTATACTAGCAGTAGTTGATTTGAAAAAAATCTTTTGCTGTACTGGCAGCACAAATTGAGCACTAAATGGTGACGTCTTTTAATTCCATTAGTTTCCGTTTTAGAGTCTTCTCCTCGCTCTTGAGACTGCTTGAGTCGTTATACTAGCAGTAGTTTCTTTGAAAAAAAAAAATATTGTTTAAAACTCCTTTACTACAACGACAGCACTATTGCAGCACTAAATAGTGAAGCCTTTCAATTCCAATAATTTCCGTTTTAAAGTCTCTCTCTAGCTCTTAAGGTTGCTAGCGTCGTTATACTAGCAGTAGTCGATTTGAAAAAAAAAAATAAAAAAAAAATATTTTTCAAAATTCTTTTGCTGTACTGGCAACACTAATTGAGCACTAAATGGTGACGTCTTTTAATTCCATTAGTTTCTGTTTTAGGGTCTTCTTCTAGCTCTCAAGACTGCTGGCGTCGTTATATTAGCAGTAGTTGATTTGAAAAAAAAAAAAAAAAAATTTTTTTCAAAAATTATTTGCTGTACTGGCAGCACTAATTGAGCACTAAATAGTGACGTCTTTTAATTCCATTAGTTTACGTTTTATCGCGGTCACGAATGGTACACTGCTAGCTTAATGAAAAGTTAGCAGTGTTCTCATTATCAGCACTAAATTATCACTAAATGAGCACTAAATTTTGAGATATAATACGAGTGATTCTGCCGACTTGACCTTTCTAGCTTTACAGACGTATATTTAATGTAAAATTCTTAAGATTAAACTCAGTATTTAAAATTGTATTGCTCTTAAATGCATTTAGTTGATTATTTGAGAAAATGTAACTCTTTTCAATTTGTCATTTTGATTAATTTGTCTAAGATATTGCATATACTTATTTTTATAGTTTGTTGCATTTCTATGTTTTGAAATTGTCTTAAAAACGATGTTTACAAAATTATTCGTATTAATCAGACTCTGCTTTGCTATTCAAAACGTTTCTTCTTCCTCCTGTAATCTTAATATTTCAGATTTGTTCAGGAAATAGTATGTAGGTTGACGTCCTTTTAAATCCTTTACTACTCGAACTGCTCCAGCTTTAATTAACACTCTACTGATTGTTTCCATTTTATCCACACCCATAGCATAGTGAAGTGCAGTCCTTTCCAACTAAAAATTTAATATTAAATAAGAAGAAATTACCACCGGATGTATAAATATGAATTATATATGTACATGAGTTTCGAAAAAACCTTAAAATTAGGGTTAGGGATATCAGATCTGGACCAACATCAATATGGTTCTTCCCAATGACATGAGAATTCTATATACAAAATTTCATAACCCTATGATCTTACTTTTAAGAGTTATAGCGTATTTCCGAAAACCGTTATCAAATCTGTAACAAAATTAAAAAATGCATTATTTACACGAGTTTCGGAAAACTGCTAAAAATTTTCCGTTAGGTTTATCCGATCTGAACCAAAATAAGTGGCGCTCTTACCCATACTATGATGACTATGTGCCAAATTTTTACTCCCCTTGTGACTTTTTGTCCAAGAACTATAGCGCACATGAACGGAGGGACCAACAAGCCTATCTTATATAGAACCTCGATAATACTTAATCCATCTCCAGTTCTATCAATAGGATTCTACCCCGTGACATAAGGATTTAGTGCGACCAAATGTCGGCGACCATTTTTCGTTGGCGACATTTCTCCAAGCACTCATTTGTGTTAGACGTTTTTTCGTGCGACCAAATGCCGGCGACCATTTTTCGTTGGCGCCCATTTTTCATCGGCGGCATTTCTGCAAACGCTCATTTGTGTGCGACATTTTTACATGCGACCAAATGTCGGTGACCATTTTTTGGGAAACCATTTTATTTTATGTTTTGTTTCAAAACAACTTATTTTGATTATAATTTACTTGTTTATTGGTCAATCCAATCCTTTTTAAAGACATTTATTTTGCTTCTTGTCGCTATTTTGTTTTTCAAGAGCTATTTGTATTTTGCTTATAAATCTAATGATTTAGTAATGTGTAATGTTTTTTTTTATTGCACATTTTACAATGTTTGAAGAAAAAAAAATTCGAAAAGAGGTTGACCTTAAAGGCCATCCTTGCAACTTCCCGCTAGTTTTAACCGCAAAGCTATAGTAACGTGACGTATTTTGACGTTTTTGACTTTTTTTGAAATGTTTAAAAAGCCATAACTTTTTAACGCGTTATTAGATTTTGATGTTCAAGATGGCATTCGACGCAGTTTTTTGAGACCTCAAAACGTTACCGGGAGTGCAAAATCGGTTAGTCAAAAAATCTCTAAGTTATTGAAAAAAAAAACACTTTTTTTGAAATTTTTCGACAACGATATCTCACGAACGAATCAACCGATTTTAATTTTCAAAACGGCATTCGACGTGGCTTTTTTAACTTGAGAGCTGATTAGGTTATGAAATTGATCGATGCAATAGCCAAAAAGATATGCCCAAAAAACATCATTTTTACCACTTGTTTTTTTCGGTTATTTTGAAATTTCTCGAAATCTACCATCTCGAATCAGTTCAAACTTACAGGGAATCTAAGTTAGATGAAACTCTTTGGAATGCTTTTTATTTCATTCCGATCGGTCAAGCCGTTCAAAAGTTATAAGAGGTTTACATACATCCACACACACACACACACACACACACACACACACACACACACACACACACACACACACACACACACACATCCACACGTACATACAGACATAAAGACACCCTCGTAAAAATAGTCAGGGGAGGTTCCTAAGACCTCAAAACGTTGAGATCCGATGAAAACTCGATTTTCGAAAAACGGGGTGAAACCAATAACTTCCCGATTTAAAAAAAAAATTAATTTTTTTTTAGCGGGAAGTTAAAAATAACAATATACAACAAAAATTATATTATTTTAATGCGCTTAGACTATATATCTTTGTAGGCTAAATGCCTCATCGCCTTTTCAACTAGGACTGGATCTGTAGAATTCATTCAATTTGTTTTTTAACATTCTTAAAAATTACATTACTACTGATAATAATAAATACATAGAAGTTATAATTTTAAAATATAAAAACCAACTAGGGAATTAAATCGAACATAATTTTAAGCTATATAATATTTACTTCTATGTACTTGTTATTCAACTTTCATTTTATAAATAAAAAGATATATATATAATATATACTGCCAATTATATTTAGAAAATTTTCGATTAGATTGGTGATACTAAAGTCTTATGCAAAAAAATACAGATTTAAGAAAGTTTTATTAAGGCCTGTGAAGGTGTAGTATAGCAAAAATTTTAGATAACTTTCTTGTTATTTATGACAGTATCACATAAAACTATTTCATTTAATATTTTAAGATACTAAAGGTTATATACCTAATCCTGCTGCAAAAGTTTAAAAAAAGTATGTAGGTATACATAAAAGGAAAGATGTTTTTAGTCTATTTTTTTGCTGTGATAAAAGATTTTATATCTTGAAAAATATTTACCAAACTCAAATCTCTATCGAGAGCCGTTTATATCTTTGTCAGGTTTTATTGCAACGCGGAAATGTTTCACATTTTATCAAGTGCTTTTCTGTAGAATTTCAACAATGTCCAAAAAATACCAATTGAGCCTTCCGATATCGTAGAACTGTAAGATTGTTATGACTCAACGTGCATCTTGTGCAAAAGTTCCTCAAGAAACACCTAATCCGAAGAAGAACCAAAAGAAAAATAAAAGATAGGGAGGTAAATGGGATAGTTTTGTATGAGTATGGTAAGAGGACCCTGCTGTAGGATTTATGTCCTTTTCAGGGAGTGGATGGGAGTGTTTAGATGGAGTTAGTATCTGTTGTCGGCCCCGCTCTCACAAATTTCCCCACTTGCTGCAAGTTGGATTGCTTTGACTGTAGCTCTTGTGTCTTCTTGCAATCCATGGTGCTTAAAAATACCTAAACAATCTCCTACCTTTGTTGTGTGTGTAGGTGTTGCAGTGTAATCGACGTGGTGCAATATGAGGTTGGGAGATTGACGCTGTGGCGTGTCTCCTCCGTCGTGGAGCCCTTCCATTTGGCAAGGACGAAGGGAACCACAGAAACCTTCGCCAAGGGCCCATTTTTTTCCAGTCCTGTAGGGGCACTATCTACCTGTAAGAAAGGGAAGATTCATACAGGAGGGTTTCCAGTTCTTCAGGTAGGTCCATGTCTAGGGATTGAAGACGTCTCAGGTTAGGAAGGGGGATCTTGTTTTCAGGCCTATGTATCTTTTTAGGAGTCAGAGGTCTGATAAAGGTTTTTTTATGTATGTAGGAGGGTTTTGGTGTCGCTTCTTCTGATTTTACCGCCCAGAGCACCTAGGGATATAGTCACTAATCCGAGAACAATTCGTGCATTATATTCTAAATTCAAGCCGGGTGGTGTTCATGCATGACAAGTACGATCGACCACAAATAGTTATCACCATCACACAGGACTTTTTAGAGAAAGACCCTAACCTGTCGACTGTGCGTTGTGCTCAGGCCACTTTAGTGGGAAAATCTTAAATTTTCAATGGATAAGAAGACAAAATAAAGAGCTAACTGAGCTCTATCCAGAACCTAAAAGAGTAGCGATAATTAAGGTCCAAAGACTTAGATGCTTAAGCCATGTGCAGAAAATGATACCATCTAGATTTTACTTAGTAAAGTAAATAAAATTTTCTTTAAAATGGTTTTTAACGTTTGTTAGTTCTGCATCTGAAAGTGCTCTGCCGGCACTGAGGCCAAATATGGCCCATTTGCATCCTTCCGTGTGTAGAGATATTCACACCTCAGAACAAATAACGAGCTAACTGAGCTCTATCAAGAATCGCGATAATTGAAGCACAAAGACTTAGATGGTTGGTCCATGTGCAGAAAATGATACCATCTAGAATTCCAAGATTGGCACCATCTAGTGCATTGGCAGGAAAAATGCGAAGAGGAAGACCAAGGTTAAGATGGAGCAACGAAGTTAAAGAAGATATAAGAAGACTTTCGAGATTGGTGCTATCTAGTGCATTGGCAGGAAAAATGCAAAGAGGAAGACCGAGGTCAAGATGGAACAACGAAGTTAAAGAAGATATGAGAAGACTTCCGAGATTGGTGCTATCTAGTGCATTGGTAGGAAAAACGCGAAGAGAAAGACCAAGGTCAAGATGGAGCAACGAAATTAAAGAAGTTATGAGAAGATTTAACGTAACAAAAAGAAAAGAAACTGACAAGAGGGAGTGGAAAAAAATTAGTACACCAAGCGATGGGTCTACTAGGCTCGTAGTGCTTACATATTCTTATTATTATAACAATGTCAATGCATCGTATTTTACGCATTCATTTGTAGCTGTTCCCTTACAAGATACAAATGGAGCAAAAATTAAAGCCAGAAGACTACGGTAGGACGATGAAAAATTTGGAGAGAAGTAAAGATCATTTTTGAAAGAAAATCATAATAAGTCAAGTTTCATCTTAAATACGTTCACAAATGGAGCATCAACAATATCTGCAGGAAGTCTGTTTAATACAAAAAAACTCCCGATGGTGCCTTCTTAAGTTTAAACTGATGACCACGAAGTCCTTGTATCTCACAGTTTGTTTTCTTTTTTCATAGATTTACCAAAATAAGAAGTATACCTAGATAGCTTTCATACGTCAATTTTCTCTATACTACTTATTTAGTTAATAGAATTTCATGCTTTAGTGATTTATTTAAATATCGATATTGCTCTAAAACGTATATTTTTTTATTTTATGGTGTATTTTGAAACTCATTTATAGGTAACTTTAGTTTGGTATCTGTTTTATGATTTTCTTTTACTATACAACAGGCCATTGATTATGTCTTAAAAATAAAGACTAAAGGAACTGAAATATTCAAGGATTTTTATTTCAGAAATTGCTTTAATGGTCAATTAGAAAAATGCGGAGTGCTATTAAATGAGAGGGCTAGAAGTTAGAGATAGACGTGAAAATGCACCTCTTTTAGTTTTTTAATATACATACCTCGAAAACAAGGCAAAATTTTGACCTAGTTCATACGAAAATGTAATTCTCTACAAAAATTCTATGAACTATGTCAAAATTTTGCTTCGTTTTCGAGATACATTAAAAAAACTGAAAATGATGGATTTTTCACTACTATCTCTAACTTACACCCCTTTCAGTTAATAGCCCTCCGCGTTTTTTATCTAAATGACCATTAAAACGATTTACAGTCCGGGACAAAAAGATAGCCCACCCATCATTAATCAATTTCAACCATTGACATTTGCCTCTTGGAAAACACTTTTTCCTCTTTTCGTAGGTCATGGTAATAGTGAACCCAGCCATCAGGACCGTCAAGATTAAATTTTTTTTCGTCTGTGAACAAAACTGTTTTCCACTCGTCTTTCCATTGGACGTGTTCACAAGCAAACTCCTTTCTTCTTTCTTTATGCGCCAAGCTTAAAGGTGGAATACCATTTATTTTCTTCCTCTTGATGTTAGGAGCTGCACGAATCACTCTTTGGACGTTTTTCACATTCGTCACTACACCAGCTCTCGCCGCAATTTGACGGGCCGTTAAAGTTGAGTTGGACGCTACCCTTAAAATTGTCCGTTTTTCACGTGTTGTTAAAGCCGGCGGTCTCCCAGGTGATTTCTTCCTCCCATAGCTTTCTGGATAATTCAAAAAATTTAAAATTACCTTCCTACTCCTACCGGTATTTTTTGAAATATCAGAAATACAAAAACCCCGATTTTTCATTCGCTGAATGATATTTTTTTCACTTAGTGTCAGTGATTTTGCTCATCCCATCGCACTAATTTAATGTTAACAGCATGAAAGCAGAAACAGAACTGGATTAGCATTATCTACTCAGAGAGATTTAGTTTTGTTTGTAAATAAACAACAAGTGTGCTATCATTTTGTCTCATCCCAAATCAAGTAATAACACGAATTCTTGCAACTATTTTTTTTCTGCTTCCTAATGGATCAAATTGGACCATATTTGAGCAGAATACACTGCAGATTAATTCGAAAAAAATTATATCAATAATTACAATTGACTATGATGAAAAATATTGGGTGGGCTATCTTTTTGTCCCAGATTGCATATAATAAAAACCCTTGAACGACTTAATCCCTTTTAATATGACATTTTCAATGGCCTAAGGCGATGATAAAAACAATTTTAATAATTGTGTGTTAAAAATATACATATTATATTGTTTTTTGTGATGCTGTTTAAATTTTGAGTCAATTTATAAAAATCTCTCCGTCTATTTATTAGCTCTAAGTGATTTCTCTATTCTATTGTTGATATTTTAAAGTTTATCGGAAATAAACGATAATTTTCAAAATATTAGAGTGTCCGAATTGCAATTATTTATCTCAAGAACAGTCCAACGATCTTTAACTTTTATAAATCAAAATGAAATGTGATAAAAACTTTTAAGTTTCATATAAGTATTATAATATAACAAAGTTAACACATATATCAAATATTTATTACCCATATAGGTACTGTTCTTGTTTGTATAATAGCAATTTTCGTGACAATCTGTATAGGTACTATGATCAAGCAAAACATATGAAATGTGATGTTTAACTAAAATCGAATGTTTAAAATATTTTCTTCTAATATAATATTAAAAACCAACAGTAAGTTTATCGAATTTTAAAATAACAAACTTTGTCTAGCAAGTACAATTATTGATAGGAATTTTAATGAAATCTATTTTAAAAATAAATGTAAAAAAGTAACTACTTCTTTACATATATAAATCACAATTCCATTAATCAGAAGAGAATTGATCTTTTTTTCCGTTTTGTTGCCAAGTTTTATTCATGTTTATTAGTACAAACATTTGACACTCACAATTCCCCACACCAACATCCATGGGCTGTGACTGAATTCGATACTGACCGTATTTTCTAAAGTATTTCACAAAACTGGATAGTAAATATGAATGGAACAAAGACATCACATTGGAACTGAATGAAAATACCATAGAATGGTATACAGACGGCTCCAAGACAGATGAAAGAACTGGAGCAGAGGTTTTTGGACCTAGAGCAAAATACTTAGTCCGAGTCATGAAAGGAACTATCGTAGACAAAAGATTGTGTCAGATAGTCAATCAGTCATCAAAGTTTAAAGATGGTCTGGGAATGCTTTGACAAACTAAATGAAATAGGACAATAACAACTCTCTTATGGGTTCCAGGATGCACACGATTAGGAGGAAACGAAACAGCAGATAAGATAGCAAAATATGGAGCTAAAATCCCATATTTGGGACCAGAACTATTTTATGCAAACAGCAGTAGTACAGTCTTAGAGAAACTAAGGAAAGATGAGCATGAAGAAAAATACAAGTCCTGGAACGATCTAGAAGGCAACCGGAGACGCTGGGAAACCATAACCAGAAGAGATCTTTTGCTGTCCTAATGTCAGTAAGAACAATATGCGTATTATTTCGGGTATATTAACCGGGTACTGCCGATTAAGAGGACACATGAAGAAACTAGGATTGGTAGATAAAGCAAAGTGCAGATTCTGTAAGAAAGAGGACGAAATTTCAATCCAGATACTCTTAAAGCAATTCTATACGAAATAGAAGAGAAGTATCTACCTAACTTGAAGCACAACGGTATCCTAAATTTTGTAAGAAAGATAGGACTGGAAGAGACTATAATTCTGTAAAAACATCAGAAAAGGGGGACGCAATAGATCTTACATTTTTAAAGAAATACCCCCGTTTTGTACAAAAAATGTGGAGCAAAGTAAAATATTGAAAGAGGTCAAACGAGATATGGAATCGGTGGATTCTTAGATTTTCTAGGAATTTTAATAAAAAACTAGCTTCCTATGGAAAATGTCCAATCCAAAATAGATACCACCTAGACTATTTTTTAATTTTTTTAAATTGTTATTCTCTGATCAATAACTTATTTTATATTTTGTGGTCACATCCTGGTTATTTTCTTAGAAATTTAATAAATTTTGGAAGTAATGATTAGGTATGTGGTTTATATGTTAAAAGAGGCAGATTAAAATTTTTAATGTTGAGATAACATTTGAAAATATTTTAAACAATTTTAAAATGTAAATATTGTATATAGACATAATATTTAGGAAACAAAAAACACAAATTTGTAAATTATAGCTAATGAATTAAAACCACATTATTGTTGATGAATAAATATATGATCCTAGAATAAGATTTTTTATTTAAACTTAAAATTTTACAAAACTAAAATACTAAAAGAAGTATGTTGTACTTAAATTGGAGCCAAAATCCATGTGCATAAAATTAGATATTCCCAGCGACTAAGCTATAGACGCACGCACAGCCGTAACTGCTAAAGGTAGAAAAGCATAATTTATATAATGTAAACAGCCACTAAGAAGGGATTTCGGTTTTTTAGATTGTTTTTAACGTGTTTTTATGCTTGTTTTTATGCTATCATTGATTTTCTCATATTTTATATTTTAGAAAATTATATTTTTACAATCTATCTTCTATACTTAAGTATAATAAATCTGTAGATAGGTCAACTCTGTATATAAATAGTATATTCTGTAACAAGGTTAGAATGAAAATTCGATACGAGTGGAGAATTCCGAACGCGAGCGTAGCGAACGAGAGGAACCACGAGTTATCGAATTTTCATTCTAACCGTGTAACAGACTGTATTTTCTCCACGACCATGTAATAATTCTGTTTATTTAAATTGAAATATGTAGCAAAACAATTAGAACGTCGCACTGACAAACTGAGTGACAGTTTTGAAATTCGCAGGGCAATCTATTATTTTTTGTTGAGCAATTACAGAATGTTATTCCGTCACTAGTTATAGAATGGAAATACATGCAAAACACATAAGAAGCAAGTGTTTCAGAATGAATATTCTATCTCAAGAGTGAGAATGAACACTTTCTATTATTAAAAACTAGCGGACCCGGCGAACTTCGCATCGCCTAACACTAATGTTTTTTCCAATTTTTTTTTATTTTTACGATTAATTTTTTGTATTTTTTTTCATATTTTCTCGTTAGTTACCAGTTTTTACTATTATTTATAGTACTTTGTAATTTCTCGGTTAGGTATATTATATATTAACTGCGCCACCTAACGGTGCCGTCATAGTTCTTAGGTAAGTAAGTTTTGCTTTTTAAATATATGAGATATCAACTGCGCCACCTTACGGTGGCGTCATAGTACTTAGTTATGTAAGAATTACAACTGCGCCACCTTAGGGTAGCGTCATAATGATTAATTTCGTAATAAACGCGTCCGATCGCTGCAAAATTCAAAGTGTTATAGGGAAAATCGCGACCTCCGATTCGCTATTTATAGGCACGCTTCTGCCGCCCCGGCCGGCCAGTACCACCGCAAGCGCTACGTCCCGCAATTTTAAATCTGTAATATCTTCGAAAATATTCATTTAAATCTTATGCTGTAAAGGACAATATAGATCTATGTTAAATTAACAATGTATTTAAGCTATTTAGTTGGATAAGGATTAATGCTGTATTGGTTAAAATCGCTTCGAAAATTAGCCATTATTTGTCGTAAAAAGTAAATGACAAAAAACTGTTATTGTGGGATATCCATAAGAGATAGACATATACCATCCCGGAGTTTTCTGTAGACCTTTTCCATGTGTACAAACAATTAGTACCTTATTGTGATAAATCTCGTAGGGATCAGCCTGCGTTTGCAATGTAAGCGGAAAAAAATTGATAATTAACGACATCACATTAGAAACCTCAAAAATAACAGTATTTCTCCACCATTTAATGGATGTTATTATACACATAAACCTTCCTCTTGAATCACTCTATCTATTAAAAAAACCGCATCAAAATCCGTTACGTAGTTTTAAAGATTTAAGCCTACAAAGGGACATAGGTACAGAGAAAGCGACTTTGTTTTATACTATGTAGTGATTTTTAGGATTTAACGATCATTTTGCACTGTTTTACACTTTTTACGCGTTTTTTCGTCGATTTTAAGCGAAAGTCGATCACATTTTGTGTTTACTAAACGTAAATGTCAACTTCTGTTTTTAGATGGCGTTTTACTTGTCAGCCGAATTGACAGATAATCGATTTTTTTAATATAATTCGTAAAATTAACTACATCACATTAGAAACCTCAAAAATAACAGTATTTCTCCACTATTTAATGGATGTTATTATACATATAAACCTTCCTCTTGAATCACTCTATCTATTTAAAAAAACTGCATCAAAATCCGTTGCGTAGTTTTAAAGATTTAATCATACAAAGGGAAATAGGGACAGAAAAAGCGACTTTGTTTTATACTATGTATTGATGAAGTCGAAATTATTACATTCATTAATGGTCGTGGAGAAATATATTTCCAAATAACTATCAGGGGGTGAGTAGGGATCGATACTGATGCCAAAAATGAAATCAGTAAAATTTTTGTCTGTCTGTCTGTCTGTCTGTATAACCGTTATAGAAACAAAAACTACTCGACGGATTTTAACGAAACTTGGTACAATTATTTTTCATACTCCTGAGCTGGTTATAGGATACCTACTTTACATCATGCTACAATCAATAGGAGCAGAGCAGTGAAGGGAAATGTTGGGAAAACCACTTTTACGGTGTGGGGGGAGAAGTTTTTATACAACAATCTATACGTCACGCGAACGACGTCATGGGTACATTGATATAGAACCCAAAAATGTGGTTAGATTTTTTGTTGTACGTCTGTCTGTCTGTCTATCTTAATGTTTTTGCGCGCATCACAATCATGAAAACTACTGATCCGATTTGAATGCGGTTTTCAAATATGTATTTGTCTTCTTTTAACTTAACATCTGGTGTATGAAAATTTCTTTCCCAACTCTTTTACGGTGTGGGGGGGGGAGAAATTTTAATACAATAATCTATACATCACGCGAACGACGTCACGGGTACCTACATCGTTATAGAACCCAAAAATGTGGTTAGACTTTTTTTGTACGTCTGTCTGTCTATCTATATGTTTGTGCGCGTATCACATGAAAACTACTGATCCGATTCGAATGCGGTATTCACAAATGTATTTGTCTTCTTTCAACATAACATCTGGTGTATAAAAAATTCTTCTCCTACCCCTTTAACGGAGTGAGTGAAGAAATTTTTAAACAACAATCAACACGCCACGCGAACGACGTCGCAGGTACACCTAGTATAATAATATTTCTAAAATTAGCTAACATGTCGATATAAGTAATATAAGGCTTTAAAATTTAAAGTAAAGGTCTAATCAATCTATTTATTTGATTATTACAAATTAACGATATATATATATATATATATATTTTTCAATATTAACATCTTACATTGCACTAATTTCAATTTTTTTTTATTCTACTTGTGTTGTTTCTTCAAATCCTACTGGTATTGGAACTACTTCAACAAAGGGTGCAGCATCTGTAGTTTTTAAGTAGTATACGCCACTAGCATTTGTTGGTGCTCTAGCACCCATTGCAATCGTTTCATTTGTACAGTTAGTGGGTGGTATCAATAAACTTAATTCACATTTAGTTGAAACGAAAGGATCAACGTTTATAATACTGTAGTAATAGTATCGCCAACTTCTGTTATGACTGCATGACTAAAAAATTTAATGTATGTTAATTTGGTTTGGTATAAAAGTAACTTAAAGAAATATATTGTACTGTTCAATTTTAGAATGAATCAAATTATTAGCTTAAGCAGTACTGCTCTTCGAGCATATATTTACTAGAGGTAACCTTTACTGCTCTTAATCTGGTTTTTAAAACCTTGGAAGAATTTTAAAACATTTTTTATATTCATTCGACTTTTGTTAGGCATTTTCCGACTTGCTACCAATCAGTGTAGAAGATCAGGAGATAAAACGTGTAGTTTTATTTACTGTCTCTATCGTTTCTTTTATCGCGTTTAAAACATTGAAGGTTGCTTTCAGTTTTTTTCTTTGAAAAACATCAGAGATAGTCACTGGTTGTACTGTATCCTATTTAGGTTTATTATTCTTCTTCCATTCGTTAATGGCTAAAGGATGGTTGCAATATGGGATCAGGTAAATTGATAAGCTTTATTATTATCCCCGAAACCCTGAGTGTACTAGTACCCATGCTAGTATCAGAGAATTCCAACCTGCTGCATGTGTTAGAGCCCTAGCACATTCCCATACAGCTGTGAGCTTATTTGTGCAGAGATTGTCTCCTATTCCATGATTTCTTTTACAGTAATTTTACTCCTATCCTATCTGTAGGCATAATCATTATTTCTTCGACCACATTCTTTTGGAGATTCTCTGAAGTGTCCAAAAATTGGCTGTCGTCACCGTCTTTGAGTGTTTTAGGTTCCTTGTCCTATAATCTCCATTAAACATCAACATGATGTGCTGATGCTTTGTAGCGGTGCATGGTCAATAAGGAAATTTGTCATGAATTTTAGCTGATTCCTGTTAATCCTACGCAGTCCTTCAAATCTTGTAGCATACGTTTGTTAATATAAATTTTACCTTATGCTCAACTAGTAGTCTGGAGAATTTTAAGGCCACAATAACTGCATTACATTCTGCTGCCAAACCCTTTTTATACTTAGACCTATTAGTAAAGCAGCTGCAGCTTTAGTTGTGCCATTCCTAAAGTGGATGGATATCTATTTGGAATGTTATTTTTGGAACCATGAGGCATGATTTTATTGTCTGTGTTTTGATCTAACAAAAGTGTTGCTATGATTTTCCTACAGCCTGCTAAAGTTGATACTTCCTTACTCTTCACAAAAACGTGAACAGAAGAAAGGTCTAACAGAACTTCCTTTTTATATCTATGAAATGGTATTAAATTAAAAAATATTGAAAGAAACATACAATGTCCAATAAACTACATCCAGGTTGAGGTGGAATTCCTCTATTTGGATAAAAATCTACATCTCCTATAGGTTCTAGTATCCCTAAAACTCCTCCACATGTATGAATAATATCAACGAAATCTGCATCACTGCTTTTTAGTCGTCCACCAGGTACCACTGATGGATCAAAACCTGGTAAAGCTGGATCCAAACCTAAAAAAATATATACAATTGGTTACTTTTAGTGCTTTTTATTTATAATAACACATTTAGATACCTGTGATCCTAGCAACTGTACCATTAATCAATCTTCCTGCAAAACCAGATACATGAGCTCCTAAACTATGCCCAAGCATATGAAAATCTTTAGGATCTGCACCTAATGCCTCTACTAAATAATTTATAAACTTAGCATATTCTTCTCCAACGTAGGAGGTTGCATACATTGGAATTATGTAAATATCATTCACTTAAAAAAAGGAAATTATATTATACTTCATTTTCTTTTCACCACGACTACTTATTAGTAGAAATTATTAGTTACTACTAAGCTAATATTCTTATTTTTAACATGTAGACTGAAAAATATTTACTTGCTATCGAACCCCAATTCAATACGATAACGTTGACATCAGTTTTATTTAGGTAACCATTTTTTAAATCAATACATACAGCAGAAGTGCCATTCGCCAACCAACCGTGGGTTATAAATTTAGTTTTTTTTGTTACGTTATAAAAATTAGGTAATTCGGTCACATTATTAATGGTCCATCCATCAGGAAGCTCCCTAAAGGTTTAACAAATAGGTTTAAGTATGATTTCAATTGATAACTTCGTATAACGTTAATCAATTTAACGACAAACTACTTAAGTGTCGAAATTTCTTAGCTTTAGTTGGTTTAGCTTGTCTTCCATACAATGATACACTCTATATAACACCCAATTACAATATCGGCCACAATTAAGTCTTAAAAGTACGTTTTATGGTACATTTACTTGCATTGCAAGTCTCTGCAAGCATCCACAAACACAAGCGTGTAATGAGTGTGTATGGCTAGGTTTGCGTGTGATCGGAAGAGCTTGTTGACGATCCAATCACAATTTTGCACCGTAAACGAAAGTGCTGAAACAACTTCGACGTTTACGTCTGCCATGTTTGTCTGTCCGTAACACACTAGCGCACTTGCAAGCGTGTGTGAATGGTATTCAAACGTTTGTCAAGGGTTGAAGCTTGTGGAAGCTTGCCGAGATTTGTCAAGCATGTAAATGTATACGTGGGCATCATGTCGCGCAGTGCAGGAATCTCAAATTTTCAGTCCTTGTAGTGTAATATACTATTTCTTGGTACTATAACGAAATTACGTTGTTCCGGCTTCAACATTACGACAGAAAGCCTAACTTTCGGCATAGTAGGTACAAAGAAAAAGACTTTAGAATACACGCAATAGCGTTTATATAAGAACTCCCTATAATGTTATGAAAGGCACAATCCCTTCAGTGTGGTTATATTTAGAGTTAGCACTGTATTTATATATCCCAAAAAAATATAGCAATATAAAATAACTACCATAATCAAAAAATAGAATAGAGGTACCTGGTATATAGGGTAAAGTTAATGGAATTAGTCACATTAGTAGTTCCCAAACTTAATCTCAATAATGGATTATGTTTTAAGTAACCAATCACTTTTCCACCATTTTCGTCTTGAAACACTGTATAATCTTTGTTAGGTTCCTTATTGGTTTCTTGTATATGATTGTTATTAACATTTGGTTCAACTACATTTTTACCGACTGAAATATGGTTTAGGTAACCTTAAAAAAACATATAATTTCTAGAATAAAATTAATATAATTTGTAGAATATCAATGGTTTGAATTTTACTTGTTCATTATTTCTGATAATTACTAAATTGATTTTATGTAACTTATTTTGTACTTAGGGAATGGGAATGATAGGATAGAGAGTGCGTATAATATCAGTGTAATCCAGAAGTATGAAGAAAAGAAAAATTTGGAAAACATAACATATCAAAAAAGCAAATCAGTAAGTTTTGCTAGAATTGTTAAGAGGAGGAAACCTATTAAATTTTCATTCGTATCTTCAAATAGTGTGTTTATAAACTTCCGAAAATTATAATCTAATATGCTATGAGCTAAAGGGTTGTTAGTTCCGATATTTTTGAAGTTATACTTCTATTCATGCACTAGGTGGAAAAGATTTGTGTACAGTTAAATGGGAAAAATCATTACATATGTAATGGTGTGAGTAAGAGAGAGACAGACACACTTATAAGGTATATTGGTCGGTGAAAACAAAGATGAAATATTTATCACATGTTATTAGTCATAACTATAAGTCCTTTGAATACCATTTCAACATTCAGTACATTGAAAAGGGATAGATATACAAAAAACAGTCTGAACTAATGTATGAATATCATAGTGACGGACCACATGATTATTTGACAGATTATTTTATAATTCTGTCACTTAAGTTAACATATTAAGTTTACTATTTTATATTAATAGTATTAATAATAATATTCAGTAGTGTGTATTGTATTGCAGTCTAAAATACCGTCACATGGTTGCAGTATATCCTGCACTATGCTTTTGAGGTTGTTGGATACATAAACAGAGTTTTTACGAATAGTCGAGGAAATAAAGCACCAAAACTCCGAATTTTGTAACGTAAGATCGATCGAAATGCTTTTTTTGCAATGGATTCGTTAAAGTATCAGGAAATTAGTCGCTACATTTTATAATGTAAAAATGGAAATTGCATTTCTGCATTCGAAAAGTACATTCCGAACAGACAATAGAGAGAAAACTTATAACTCGGTAAGTATTGCTGAAAATGGGTTCAATTTATATACTCCGGGTTTTTTGAGTCGCTAAATACTAATATAATAATGGCGATGGTGTTCAAAACACCTGGTGCTTAAGACGGACCTCGTCTCCAGGAATTTTATGCAAATTCGATATAAAAGAGTTTGCACACGGTACTAGGAGGCTTTTTGGGTTCGCTTACCACGAATATCATATAATCATTCGCATACAAATTTATGAATCCATGCGCGTGCATAGAAGTATAACTTCTGCCGGCAGTCCCACTGACTGCCACACTAGTTTTTTTTAACAAAATGTTTATTAGAGATATGATTGCAAAAATATGAAGAAAAGATGATTGAATGTAATAGATTTTTTTAAACCACAATCTTTTTGAAACACTTGAGCGATGATGGAGTTCTCTATTAAAAAAAAAATCCAAAATTAAATGTTTAATGAAAAATTTTAAAAAATTTTGTTACCCAGATGAAAAAATAGACACAAATACACTTTATATATCATCATTATGAGCAAATGACTATTTGGATATGTTACCTGTACGGATATTTATATAAAAGCTTTAGTAGCAATTATCCTAAAATATTGCGTAGAAATGTAAATCTGAAATGCGTAAAATACCTAGTTTTGAAATTAAAATTAGAATACCAGGGCAATTAACAAAAATCAAAGTTAATTTTGGAACCACATTTAGGTAGATTATGTCGGTTGTACGGTTGTACTTAGTTTCAATATATTTTAATGAGGTGCTATTTACATGTTTTTACAATATTTCTAAAGATAACGTATTCATTATTTCCTATTATAAATCATCATTTGAAATAAAAAAATTGATTTGTAAAATATACAAAATATTATTACTTATCTCATATCTCTGAATTTGTTTTACAAATTCAGTTCTTAGAAAAAAAAACAAACTAATGGCTTAATTTGGAAAAATTTCTTATTTGAATTCAAGCATTTCATCGTTATTTTTTAAATAACTACGAATAATTTAAAAACAGACCTGGAAAAAACCAAAACTTAATTGTTTTCTTAAAAGAAAAGACAATTGTAATTGCAAACGGGAATAGTTGACTGCAATTCCACATTTTCGTATGTTACCTCTTTTTTGTGCTTACGTTTGAGGGCCTGTTGATGGGAATATTCCCGAAACTAGTAGCTCTTTAAATTAAATATTTTTGTGTTACTAGACTTTGAGTTTTTCCTTTGTATTACTATTGGACCACATTTGAGATATGGATGATTTTCTCTTTCTATAAGATGCCAGTACCCAAAAAAAGTTGGCATAGAAGTATAATAATTGCCAATATTTCTTAAATGCTCCTAATTGCTCATCAATTGCTCAATTATAATCTGCAATTGCTCACATTATTAATTAATTATTTAATTAGTTATTAACAAATGTAAATACAAATAATTTTTTCTCAATTACGCGAAGAGCATTCAACTTTTCCAATAAATCTTTTTTTTAATAAATTGCTCACAATTTGCTCAATTATAATCCGCAATTGCTCACATTATTAATTAATTAATTAATTAATTAGTTATTAACAAAGGAAAATACAAATCATTTTTTCTTAATTACCCGAAGAGCATTCAACTTTTCTAATAAATTGCGCACAATTTGCTCAATTATAATCTGCAAATGCTCACATTATTAATTAATCATTTAATTAGTTATTAACAAAAGAAAATACAAATAATTTTTTCTCAATTACTCGAAGAGCATTAAACTTTTCTAATAAATCTTTTCTTTAATAAATTGCTCACAATTTGCTCAATTATAATCTGCAATTGCTCACATCATGAATTAATTACCTATTTAATTAGTTATTAACAAATGAAAATACAAATAATTTTTTCTCAATTACGTGAAGAGCATTCAACTTTTCTAATAAATCTTTTCTTTAATAAAT
>CAXIIO010001497.1:0-121348 GCA_964028335.1 Altica lythri | reverse complement strand
AGTTATGGTATACATAGACATTAGCGTCACATGTGATTGGTAAATATAATATTAAATAAACAACATATATAATATATTGTAAAGCAACAATTAGGTTTTAATTTTTATCGACGTCTATGTGTTTCGGCTAAGCCATGTATATTTAAAGAAGGTCCTAGATTTAACTTGCTCATTATTGTTTTGATACTCCATAGATCCAGTTCTGTTCTGAGTTCAGTTTCAAGTGCAAAAGTTTTTGTTACATACCCATAAAGGTAAGAATTTTTATTTTATTTCAAAATTTTTAATTTAATTTTAATTTTTATTGCTTCTTGAATTATTTTAATTTTTGAGTTGATTTAATTTTATTTTTCTTGAGTTAAGTTTATTTGTCATAATTTAATTTTTTTGTAATGATTTAATTTTATTTGTAGTTGGATTTAACTAGAATAAATTCAAAAGAGAACTATTTTAACACTGAAGTCCACTTGTCAGAAGAAGTGTCTGCCGGAACTTATTAAAATCAAGATATAAAAGGAAAAAGCAAAATTGGGGAAAGCTAGTCACTCCGATAAATTTGAAATAGTTTAGGAATATAACTTCTTCTTCTTCTTCGATATCGTTTTTCCTCAGCACTTTTTCAACAAGGTAAGAATTATTATTTTATTTTTAAGTTGATTTAATTTTTTATTTTTCTTTAGTTATGTTTATTTTGAGTTAATTTAATTTTTTGTAATGATTTAATTTTATTATTTAGGTAATTTTATTTTGAGTTGATTTAATTTTATTTTTAAGTTGATTTAATTTTTTATTTTTAGATGGATTTAACTAAAATTAATTCGTTATGTCTTGCAGAAAAAAATAACGAGAAGATTATTATCAAATTAGGAGAACTTCCAGTGGATGTTCCGCAAAAATTATTGAACGCTAAACTGGTCCAGAGCAAATTTGGAGAAACAATTTTGGTTGAGCTAGAAAACGGGCTCTGCTTTTTACCTAAGAGAACCATTGGAACACTGAAGCCTCACTTGGCAGAATTGTCTGGCGGGCATTATTTTATCAAATATAAAGGAAAAAAACAAATTGGTCAAGCTAATCCTACCGATACATTCGAAATAGTTAAGGAATAATTTTTTTTTTGTAAGTTTTTTTATTTTTTATTTCTTAATTATGAGTAACATTATGGCTCATGCTAATGTTGAAGATATTTATAAATCATATAAAGCGTTAATCTCCAGTTTTTCACATAGAGAAGCAAATAAATTAATAAAACAAATTAAACAGCATGTTATCAGTTTTCATAAAGATATTCGTAGGGGAAATTTAGATATTGGGACACTTAGAAATTTACAAACAAATTTGGGACATTTAAAATCGATAAAAGAAAAAATTTTTAATTTGTCTAAGCAGGGATCGGGATTAACTGAAAAATCAGGGGTAAAATGGGTCGATCTAGAATCTATTTTTCATTCAAGAATTAGGACTGCTGTTATCGTTAATTTAAAACATAAAGGCCTAAATAGTTTTTTTGCTGATGCGTTCAAGTTGATTAAGGGTAGAATAGGCAACAGTTTAAAAAAATTTAATATGATTAAAGTAAATACAACATTTTGCGGGGAATTTATTAAAAAATCTAGGGAAATCGAAGACATTTTAGAGTTTAAATATTTTAACACAAAAAACGTGGTAATAGATGCAGGTACGGATCTTGCATTGTGGTTCAACGAAAATATTGTTGATAAAGTAATGAGTAAATTATCGGAATTTCAACTTAAAGATTCTGGATGGGCTTTAGACAAAATTATTTCATTAGAAATAAACATTAATAAATATGAGATAGGTAACGGTGCTTCATCATACATTAAGTTACCTGATCCTATACAAAAAAAGCAAGCATGCATTAATATTAAAAATTTAGATAAAGCATGCTTTTACTGGTCGGTAACAGCATCATTGTATCCTACTGCAAATAGACATGTAGATCGTGTATCGTCGTATCCTCATTATACAACCGTATTAAAAACCGAAGGATTAGACATGCCGATGACAATTAACAATATTTTCAAATTTGAAAAATTAAATCAAATTTCCATTAATATTTATGCATTAGAGTTAAATGCCTCAAAAGATAAATCATTTTACACAATTTATCCTGCACGCTTAACAAAAGAAAAATTAAATAAACATGTAAATTTATTGCTTATTCAAGATAAATACTTTCCAAAATTAAACGATTATGAAGCTCCATCAATGGATATGGAAAATGAAGATATCAAATATCACTATTGTTTAATCAAAGATTTATCTCGATTAATATCAAGTCAAGTTAACAACTCTAAGATGAAAAAATATATTTGCGATCGATGTTTAAATTATTTTCATAGTCAGGAAAAATTAAGTAAACATGAAGATTACTGCAAAGACATGAACAATTGCAAAATATCGTACCCACCATTTGATCATGTAGAGTTTAAAAACCACGTATACAAGCAAACGACACCTTTTGTCATTTATGCTGACTTTGAGTCAGTGCTACGTCCTCATAATAAGAACTTGGGGAAACATACACGAAAGTTTCAGAAACACGAGGCGTATAGTGCAGGATATTATCTAAATTGCTCCTATGATAGTTCGCTATCATTTTACAATGAATATTGTGGGGAAGACTCCATGGATTGGTTCGCTGCTGAAATGACAAGGATGGCTAAATTAATTGAAGAGAAAATAAAACATATCGAACCAATGATTGTCAAACCTAGTTTACTTAATGCAACAACATGTCATATATGCGAACACCCCTTCAAAGAGAAGGACACCATTGTTTTAGACCACGACCACTTTACGGGGAATTTTCGAGGGTTTTCACACCAAAGCTGCAATTTAAACTATAAAAAAAAGTTTGTTGTACCCGTAGTCTTTCATAACCTTTCGGGATACGACTTACATTTTTTAATTAGAGATTTATCCAAAAAAGGTAATATAAGCTTGCTTCCTATAAACAAAGAAAAATACATTTCGTGTACATTAAGTAATGACGAGAGCGAAGTAAAGTTTAGATTTATAGACTCGCTACGATTTTTAGATTCCTCCTTAGATAAACTGTCTGC
This sequence comes from Altica lythri, assembly GCA_964028335.1. NCBI lineage: Eukaryota > Metazoa > Arthropoda > Insecta > Coleoptera > Chrysomelidae > Altica > Altica lythri. The sequence goes on along the minus strand of CAXIIO010001497.1, from coordinate 118,262 downwards.
TTTACTAGAACCATCAGATCTACATTATCTACGTTCACAGTTTCCCAATTTAACATCTGAACAATTTGAACTATTAAGTAGAAAAGGGGTGTTTCCTTATGAATACATTGATTCCATTGAAAAATTAGACGATACGGAACTGCCATCCAAAGATAAATTTTATAGCACACTGACAGATGAAAATATTACTGATGATTTATACATGCATGCTCAGAAGGTTTGGAAAGCATTTAAAATTAAAAATTTAAAAGAATATAGCATGCTGTATATGAAGACGGATATCTTGCTTTTAGCATCTGTGTTTGAATGTTTTCGTGAAAAATGTCGAAAAACGTATGGTCTCGATCCTGCTTGGTATTATACGCTCCCTGGTTATACGTGGGATGCTATGTTAAAATATACCAAATCTAAATTGGAAATACTCAAAGATATAGACCAAATCATGTTTATAGAGAAAGGTATAAGAGGAGGAGTCAGTCAATGTAGCAATAGATATGCTAAAGCAAACAACAGATACATGAAAAATTTTAATCAAACAGAATCCGAAAAATATTTAATGTACTTGGATGTAAACAATTTATATGGTTGGGCAATGAGTCAACCTCTTCCGTACGGAGGATTCCAATGGACTGATACAAACATCGATGTGACTCAAATACCAGATGATAATGATGAGGGTTATATTCTCGAAGTGGATATAGAATACCCTCAGCATTTACATGATCTACACAACGATTTACCGTTTTGCCCAGAACATCGAAAACCCCAAGGATCAAAAATACAAAAACTGATGACCACTTTATATGACAAAGAAAAATACGTAATACATTATCGAAATTTAAAGCAGGCTATAAAACATGGATTGAACGTGAAAAAGATTCACAGAGTGTTGAAATTTAAGCAAAGCCCATGGTTAAAAAAATATATCGACTTAAATACAACTCTTCGAACAGCTGCCAAAAATGATTTTGAAAAGAATTTATATAAATTAATGAACAATGCAGTCTTCGGAAAAACCATGGAAAATATAAGGAAACATCGAATTGTTAAACTCGTAAGATCTTGGGAGGGTCGATATGGAGCAAAGAACTTGATAAGCAGTCCTAGGTTTAGTTCGAGCAAAATCTTTGATGAAAACCTTTTAGCGATAGAGCTTCATAAAACCGAACTTGTATTCAATAAACCATTGTACATTGGCATGTCGATTCTCGATATTTCAAAGACGTGTATGTATGACTTTTATTACAGTTTTCTACTGCCTACGATGGGTGTAGACAACTGTAAACTCTTATACACCGATACCGACGCTTTTCTTCTAGAACTGCAATGCAATGATGTTTATACCGAACTAATTAAAGCCTATCCAGATAAATTTGACACCTCAGACTATGAACCAAATAATGCATATGGTATTTCACTCTTAAATAAAAAAGTCATAGGATTAATGAAAGATGAATGCAACGGCAAACTTTTAACTGAATTTGTGGGGTTGCGTTCAAAAATTTACTCATATTTAACAGAGGATGATAAATGTATTAAAAAGTCAAAAGGGGTGAAAAAGAATGTCGTTGCTAAAAAAATTACTTTTGATGACTACATTTTATGTCTGAGAGATAGTAAATTAAAAACAGTGAACCAATGCACGTTCCGTGCATATAATCATAATGTATATACAATCGAACAAACCAAAATCGGTCTAAGTCCACACGACGATAAACGCTTTTTATGTAATAGATCATTTGACACATTAGCATGGGGTCATCGAGATATAATGCTCGAATAATGTTATTCATAATTAAAAAATAAAAAAAAAATGTGAATGTGTATTGTAAATTAATTAGGTTAGTTTTCTATTGTTTATTGTATATCTAAAATTAAATAACAGTTGTAAATTAATTAGTTTTCTATTGTTTATTGTAGGTATATCTTAAACTTTTCATGTTTACAATAAAAAATTTTTAATCTGAATCTATGGTGTATTATTTTCTTTTAAATATGTTCTGTTGAAACGATCAAAAAAACGTTCAAATTCATCGTTTAGACATCTATTATTTTCTTTTAAATATGTTCCGTTGAAACGATCAAAAAAACGTTCAAATTCATCGTTTAGACATCTATTATTAGATAGTTTGACGTTTATGAATTTAGGAACGAAAAAAACGATGAAAAGTGTCACTTTTTGTCACTTTGAAACGATATTTTTCCATAAGAAATACATGTAAACCGTAAATTTATTTTAAACAATTTTTTAATACGTTGAAACGTCAAATTTTAACGCTATCTTGACGTTTGGACGTTTCAAATTTTAGAACTGTGACGTACATAAATTTTGTCTCTATAAAATAACATTTTTTGACGCTATATTTATCGATTTTGAAATAAAAGTCATTATTTTTTTTTATAAAAGTTTATTGCATATTTTCTAAATCTTTTATTACATTTTGTTTATAAAAGTAAATATACTGACGCAAAGCGTTACATAATAAAGGATCAGTACATATTTCACAAAATACATCTAATGCTTGAAAGCAGTTATCACTAAAATTTCTTTTTACAATATCTATAACATTATTATAATAAATACCAAAGTTAATATTTTCTAGAAGCGAAATCTGATAAGCTACGATACAATGGTGTACTCTAACAAGTTCATCTGCATCCTTTTCCGTTAGATGATATCTTACGCCATGTTTTGCAACTTCTATGAACTTTATGTCATCGTATACCAACTGTCGTATTGTACAAAAATCTCCACAGGAAAATGTTACTGGATCATACTCATCTGCGTAGGTTGGTAGTGGTTCAATAAAAAATGTGCTTTTGCTCAAAAATTCTATAAGATCAAGCCATTCCATTTTTCCAAACGATAATTTACTTGGCTTGCAGTATTCTGATAAAATAATAGCTGGAGAAAATGTTCTTGCAGGAGATAAGCCAACTGTTATAACATACCCCTCAATTGTGAAAGATGATTGTAGCAGCAAATAATTTTCACGTTTTACTTTGTCTTCGTAAAAATTTAAAATTCTGTTTACTTCTTCCATATAGATAGAATCTTCACTACTACTACTCTCAGAATATGACGGCAATTCTTCACTACAATAACCACTGTCTTGTGTCATCATCTTTTAATACTTGATAAAACTTGTGTTGAAACTAAGTAAAAATAATTGCTTCTGCTTCTAAGGACAGTTTTAGTCGGACCGTAGACTGAACGGTTTAAACAATAGATGTTATGAATCAAAAAAGGCCCCCGGAAGCTATGAAAACGTATCTTGTTTGTCATAAGAATACATGTAAAAAATGTTCAAAGTAAGAAACAACAGAGTTTATAAAATATTAGATTTTTCGATCCAGCTATTATGCGAACTATCAAACCCTAGCCATTTAACGTAGATTTTATTGCCTTTTTTCCTCAGCACTTTTTCAACAAGGTAAACATCAGGATTTTTTGACTTTTGTAGCTCTTCCTCGTAAAATGCTCCTTTAATTGGCGATCCATGTAAATCCTCCAACATGTATGTTACAGGATTAGTTATGTTCACTTTGGTAATTTTAAAAAGCTCCGTAGTCCAATTAGGTGTATAGCCTTTATCGAATAGATGCTTTGCCTTGCTTATGCGCACCACATCTCCAATTTTATATTTTCGCGGGCCTGCTATTTTCAAATGATTATAATGTTGCTTCAGAATCTCTTTTTCATTGGACTTGTTTACCTGAGACGGCTTTTGACCAATCGTTCTATGTTTGCTTTCGTTGTACTCTTTTGTAATTTTCGACAACACATCTATCCACCTGTACGTACCGTTTAAGCTAGAATGCTTGTACAATTTCGTTTTCAATGTTCTAATAACTCTTTCTGCCATACTTGCTTTCATCTTTGTAAATGTACTATAATGATTTATGCCATGTTTCTGCATTAGATTTTGAAATTTTGTGTTGTAAAACTCTTTGCCCTGATCAGATTGAAGATTTTTCGGTTTGCGTTTTCCTATAATATCGGCAAAAGCTTTCGTGATTTCTTCGCCAGTTTTCGATTTTAACGGTCGAGTCCAGAGAAATTTCGAGAAGCAGTCAATTACCACTAGAATCATTTTAAACGATCGATTTTGAGTTGCGTAAGAACTCATTTCAGCCAAATCAATTTGCCATAAATCGTCCAAACCTTTGATAATTGTTCGTCGTCGAGCATAATTTTTTCGAGCCGGTTTATGCAGCTCATTAACAACTTGAACCTTTTCCTTTGAAAACATGACTGTGACTAAATCTAATGTTTAGGGATTTTGTACTAACCGCTTCTCCATTGCTGTAATAATATTTAAAACATTTCGCAGATTATTTTGATTTATAGTTATTGTATTAGTCAACTCAGCAATGTTTTTTTCAATAGCCAAAATTTTTCCAGAGAGTACATTAACATTTTTCGTTACAGAGTCAGTTCTTTTAAGAATCTCATCGAACAAATCTTGTCGCATATCTGGAATATCCTGATTATATAATTTTATTATCGCTTTCTCGATTTTATCTTTTACGTTTTCTACTGCATTTGTTTGATTAACAGCTAACTGTGCAGAGTTTGCATTAATCGTTGCTATTTGTGATTCTAAACTTTTAAGTGAATTTTTAATGTCTGCTCGTAGGTACTGTTTTGCAGTGACAATTGAGTCATCAACATATTTTTTGTTAGCCATATGTTTGCTGGCTAACGGAGGATCTCTTGATATAAAAGTGTTTATGGCCATCAAGTCATTATTGAATGTAAGTTTTATAGCATTCATGTTTTCAGTCAACTTTTGCACATTATTATCCATATATTTTTTATTGACGGCATCGCTGTCTGAGTCAGGATCTTTAACATTACAAAGTTTTAAATTTTCAAAATCAATATCACCGTTTGCAGTATGGACTAAGCTTGGTTTAGACATTAGCAATAGTTTTTTATTGCCTACATCATGTTTAGTACGTCCGAATTTGTCGACACTCATTGTGGTAATGATGTTTAAGCAATAATGCGTGCTTCTTTTAATTCCTCAATAATTGCAACAATTTCATTATCATTCGAAGTATTTCCTGCTTCTTTTGATGCTATTAAAAGCCGAAGCCTGTCAACAAGTTCGTTTGGATCATCCCAATATTGAAGGTCAATTTTATTATCGTTGTAAACCATTTGCATCCCAGAGCCCACAGTGCTCGAATGTTTTCGTAAGTGAGAGGTAGCCAGAGGTTTTATGATATGTGTGTATTTAAATCGGTTTGTTCCTTTAAGGTATCCTTTAATAGTTTTATGAGGATTTGTTAATTCTAGTATTGTTCCATAACGCTTTAAATCATCATCATTGAAATTTTTAGGTTCATCATTAAAAATTAATTCATATAGACCCGGTGTACCTCTTATCTGTTTGCCTTGTGTAATAATAAATCCATGCTTTTTATCAAAGTCGATTTGTTTGCCACCCAGAAACCATTTAGAAGTATCACCATCGTAAGTAGGACCATAAACCGTATCTCTATTATCTTTTTGTGTCCAATATTCTAGAATATATGGATGAGACATTGGGGAATACTGATCTAAGTATTCCTTAATAACATCTTCTGAAATGTCTAGATCTTTAACAGCCTGTTCTTCGTCTTCATAGAATACTTCATCATCATTATCATCATTAGTAGTTTCGGCAACATTTTCGAGTTTTATAAACTCAGGTATGCTTGGTTCCTCTTTTTGTTTGGGCGGCTCTTCTTTTTGTTTAGGTGATTCTTCTTTTTGTTTAGATGGTTCTTTTTTAGGCTCTGGCTCGTTGACTGGTTGAGGAGGAGAGATCACTGTTTGGTTTAGAGAAGATTTTACAATTTTATGTAGAGGTTCCGTGACAGGTTTAAACAATTTATTTAGTGTCTCATCCGTTTCAACTCTACCCAATTGTAACGCTTTATATTTTTTTCGAATCGATCGAGCAAGTTCGGCAATTTTTCTCTTACGAACGGCTACGTCAACTGGATTGTCTGACATCTTGTCGAATAATGACTGTAATGTTACAATGTTATGTATTTATCGAAACCGATTCGATATCGACCGTTGTTTAAATCAAAGTCTTTTGCAATAACCATTGTCCCATACTTTTCTTGCCAACATTTCGAACACAACCGTTTGAATTCTTCAAAACTCATATCCGGTGACACGTGTTCATCAAAGACATGTTTCAAATTGATAGCATCTTGTTTAAAAAGTACAATTAGGTTACTGTTATCTCTACAAATTTGTTTACAGCATTTCGAGTAGGTTTGTGAAAGAAATGCGCTATCTATATCCCGATGTCGACCCATGCTGTAGTATTCTCGAATCTTTTGCTGGTTCTCACATATGACGTCATCAAAAATAAAAATTGAATTTGGCTTTGCATCATTTGGGCTAATAACTTCATCGTTTTCTTTAAACGGAAAATATCCCACTCCTTTAACTTTCGACAGCACTTCTTCCAACAATTTATACTTGGGCTGATATAATGACTTTGAATAAACGTAAACATTTTTAAATTTCGCGCCATGTGGATGAAACAGTAACGATAACATAACGTTTGTTTTGCCACACCCACTGGGTCCACAGATTAGCGCCCGAAACGAATTTGGTAGCAATGGTCCATGTTTACTGCCAGCGATTCGATCGTTTCCTTCATCTAAATTTTCAATCGGAAGCGTCTGGTCTTGTTGAATGATCTTCATTGTTTAACATGTTTTTTAATGTTTCAATGTATAAGTAGAGTAGTAATTCTTAAATCATTTCATTTCTCATGTTGGTGTTTGAAGGTAAAGGTGTGCTCAACAGCCTTATCAATAATCTACCGTTTGAGTTACATTATCCTAGTTACAACTTTTTGGGACCAGGCACCAAATTACATAAAAGACTTGCACGTGGAGATACGGGGGTTAACCTGCTTGACGACGCAGCCAGAGAACACGACATTGCATATTCTAAACATAAAGATTTAGCGGAAAGACATAAAGCAGACGAGATTCTGGAGAATAAAGCGTGGGAAATAGTAAAGTCCAAGGACGCTTCAGTTGGTGAAAAAGCCGCAGCTTGGCTAACCACAACCGCAATGAAAGCTAAACGTAAACTTGGCATGGGTGTTAGGAAACCTAAATCGTTTAAACGCAATATTATAAGTAAAATACAAAGAGATATAAAAAAAGCTGGTCCCTTGACTACATTAAAACGAGCAACCAGTATTGCTCTTAAAGCAGCCAGGGTAGCTGTTCAAAATGCTGGTGGGAAAAATCAGGTTAAAGTACCTAGAATTATTCCCATCGAACCAAAATCTGGAGGCTTTTTACCGTTAATTCCGTTATTTGCTGGACTAAGTGCACTGGGGGCGTTATCCGGTGGAGCTGCTGGAATCGCTAAAACTGTAATTGATGCGAAAAATGCACAGAAAAAATTGGAAGAAGAACATCGACATAACAAAGCTATGGAATCTCTCGGTAAAGGACTATATTTACGAAAAAATGCCAGAGGAGGCTTTGGTCTCTTTCTAAAGAAGCAAAAAAACTAATTACGCTACCCAATCGAGGATTGTATGATTACGAACTAAAACGATATGCTAAACGTCTAAAAATCCCAAATTTTAGAGGTGTATTTATGCGAGACACATTGCCTAAAACCGGTCCTGTTCAACGCGAATGCGCAATCCTAAATTTGGATGAAAGCAAAAATCATGGAACTCATTGGGTGGCGTATCGGAAGATTAACAATAACGTTGAATATTTCGATTCATTTGGCAAGTTGAAACCGCCGAAAGAACTTGTACAGTATCTGGGACCTGCAACGAAAATTGTTTACAACCACGATCCTTACCAGACTTTTAATCAAATCAATTGCGGCCATCTTTGTTTAGAATTTCTATACGATGGAGGCAGTTTTGGCGTACATTAATCGTGAAAAGAAACTGATTGACTTTACTGAACAGGAATTGGCTTGTTTTCCTATATGTTATTTGAAAAGGTACGCAAAACCTTGTGAATTATTACAAGTTTGGTGCAAGTTGCCGCTTGAATATAGATTGGATTTTGAATTGCGAGCCTGCCTGCCCTGCTTTGTTCATCATAATCGTCCTGAATGGACCACCCATGTTGACGGACCTGCGCAATCACAAGGAAATTTTCATATATGTAAACTAGGTTTAGAAAAATGTAGTGAACTTGTAAAAAATTATTTAAATAAATGTTAAAGATATAAAATTTTATTTCTTTGTTCAACCTCCAACAGTTATGTTGTTGACGCTAGAGGGTCGTGATTATCAATTTGATTGGACTCCTCCTGTTCCGTTAAGTTTAGATCCGAGGAAACAATACAAGTTGGCATTTCTGTTTTTCTTTTCGTACAACAGTATACCGAATGTAGAGATTGGCAGTAATGCTTTTTACTATTACAAAAATAACGATAAAACTAAATTGCAGAAAATAACCTTAAATACTGGTTGCTATGAAATTTCCGATATTGAAGAGACGATTAGAAATTTACTAAATATACAACCAAATGCAAAGATTGAAGACGTTTTTTCATTGAAGCCCAACAATAATACACTCAAGTGTGAAATATTCAGTAGTCAACATGCAATAAATTTCGAGCGTGAAGACAGTATAGGCAGAATGTTGGGTTTCTCAAAGAGGATTCTGGAACCGAACGTAAGACATAGTTCCGATCTACCTGTGGAAATTGTTAAAGTACGAACGATTCGTTTCGAAACAAACATTACCACCGGAGCCTTCTACAACAACAGACCTACTCACACTATCCACGAGTTTGGTATATCTGTAGACCCTGGTTACGCTATCGACGAAATTCCGAAAAATATCACGTATTTGCCGGTGATTAATATACCAGAGATTACAAATATTACTATACTGGCATTGGATCAAAATTCAAGACCTGTAAATTTTCAAGGTGAAAGAAGCATATTGGGTTTGGAGTTGAAAGAATGGGATTAATTTTCAACAACTATATAGCACCTTCATATTTTCGGAAGCCTGCAGTATTGAACAAGTCGTTAAAGTGTTCAGTAGGACGACAACAGCGACGACGACAACTTACTAGAGACAACGTTTTATTTTTAAAAGCTCTTGGTTTCAAAGTTTATTAACAATAATAATGAATCGTATACGAACAATTCAAGATCCAATGTTTGATCTCTATCGAGAACCGACTCAAGATGAATCGATTAGAAAATCTGAATACCGATCTTACACACCATTCATCAAATCGTTTAGCTGCAGCGACATTGTAGAATTTAGTGTAAATCAGGTGGACTCATTTTTTGCAATGCATGATACGTTGTTGGCTATTAAAGGAAAACTGGATGTAACTGGTAATGGCGATGTTAGTTTGACACCAAACTTTGGAGCATTTCTATTTGACTCGTGTACGTATACCGAAAGTGCAAGAGAGATAGAAACAGTTCGAGATCCTGGAATTGTTAGCACTGTAAGAGCTTTAACATGTTACAATGAAGAAGATTCTCGTCACCTCGCCATTGCTGGTTGGAATTATCCCGTAAGTCCCATTCTCAATGCTGATGATAAATCATTTAGTTTACTGATGCCGTTTAAACACATCTTCAACATTTTCAATGATTACCCAATGGTAACTTGTGGACGACAAACGATTCGATTCGTTCGAGCTCGTAATGATCTCGATAGCGTTATTGTAACAGAGAAACGAGATGCCGCTGGCGTAGCTACTATTACAAACGTACAGATTATGATTCATTCGATGGAACTGAAAGTTAAACATATTTATCCAAATGATTTCGTTAAAGAACAATTGATGCGATCAATTCAAAGCGATCGTCCAATCGTAATTCCGTTTAGAAGATGGGAACTACATGAGCTACCTTCTTTGACCGCAGGAGCAAAACAGGAAATTTGGGCTGCGTCTGCAATAGAGAAACCTCGATATGTTATTGTATTTTTCCAAACTAATAGGAGAAATCTGAAAATTGCAGATCCTTCTTTATTTGATCACGTAAATCTACAAGGTCTCAGACTCGCATTGAATGGTGAATATTTTCCCAATGAAAGGATGCCACTTGATTTTGAAAAAGGCGACTTTGCGCTAGCTCATTACAACTACAGCGAATTCAATTCCAGTTACAACAGAGTATCAATGAAACGACCATTAATGGATTTTCTAGCATTCCGAAATCGTGCTTTGTTTGTTATCGATTGTTCTAAGCAAGAAGAATCGATGAAATCATCGACTGTTGATGTACGACTAGAAATTGATGCCAACAAAGGATTTACCAAAAATACTAAAGCATATTGTATCATAATTCACGATTGTTTATTGGAGCATTATCCCTTAACGGAAGTAGTTAAAAATATAATATAAACTGCTAACTATTTAGTATTTGCTCAGTTTTCAAAGAAGTTTCATCGTCATCGTCATCATGAGAATTGCAGTAGTCGACATCCAAGGATTTATAATCGATGAAGTTTTTTATCCAAAAGAAGTCGCTATTCAGATTGGTGGTATAAAATCGAATTTTTTATTTAAACCTCCTAAACCATTCTACGAGTTGACTGCTAAAGACAAGAAAACTACGCGATATTTGGAAAAATTTTTCATGGAATACGATACGATTCTGGAGATGTAGATTATTCCGATGTCAATGCAATTTTGGAGAAACACCTACTTGGCAACGTTGATTTGATTTATGTTAGAGGAAATCAAAAAATTGACTTTTTAAAAGCAAAATGCGAAGAACTTGGACTCCATGTATTAATTTATGATGTTGTAAATTATGATGGGACACCCTGTGCAACGAAAAATTTTGAAGCTGTTTATTCAGGATGTCCTCACCACGCCAACGGTAAATTTATGTGTGCATATAATAATATTCTTTCTTTGTATAATTGGTTGTATTATACTGTATTACCTAAATAAAGCTTTAAAACACAAATTAAGGTTTTTTTATTAAAACACCTTTTACAAGTTTACAAATATTTATTGTTATTATTATTTAAAAATACATTTCATCGCTTCATTCTTCTTTTTACCTCTTTTGATATAATTTTGAGAATTAGTAAGTAAACTCCTACTAACGTTGCCCATTCTATTTGTACGATTTGGCACATTTTCTTTTGCATTGGATCCTCCATAGTAATTTCTAGTTGTTGCATTGGGATTTGAAGATTTGATCGCCACTCGCCCACTCCTTCAGAGTTATCTTTAAAAATTAATTTTAGCTTGTAGTTGAGAGGTGATTCTGTTAAATTCAATGCAAACACCGGCAATTTTCCATCATTGACTGTTGACAGACTCATCATTTGCCATGTATTGCATTCTTGTTTTGTTCCGTTTGTGTCTAAACACACGCCAATATGTGCAACGTTTTGTGGAACGTTAACATAAAGCATGTTATTTAATATTGCTGTTAAAAGAACAAAATTTGCTTTTAGCAAGGCCATGGTTTTATTCGTCTTGTGGGCGTTGATGATGTTGGTAAATATTTTTTAAAAACTTTGTTCCACAAACTTAAATTTTCAATCTTTTTTAACACTTCTTTTTGGTCTTCGTACATACAAATTTGTTTATTTAATTTTCTTATATTTTCACAAAACTCTTCAAGTTTTTGACTGTATTCTCTCGAAGTCATTCTAAAACTAAATATTTTCCATGATATGTTTTATTCTTAATTGCGAAATCAAAGTCTGTTATCACTCTAACACATCAGTCGATTACGTCACACACATCGCGAACCTGCTTATGCACCAAGGTCACGCGCTTTTAATATTTTAGAAGATTTGAACACTTCATCTTACCCTATACATCAACCCCTTTACAATGATACGTCATACGCCGAAATCCGTTCGGCCGTTTACGAGATACAACGTTAATGCCCTTTTGGCTTCATAAATATGGTCTTTTTGGCGCTTCATCTTACCCTATACATCAACCCCTTTACAATGATACGTCATACATTAAATTCTTTTGGAATAAACCAATTTAAAATATTTCTAAGTCTGTTATCTTTATTGCGATAAGACTTGTTTATTATTTTTTTTTCTACTATTGTTTGTCACATTTTATTAAATTCTGCGATGGTGTAGTGGCTAACGTATTTGTTTATCATACGGGGGGACCCGGGTTCAATTCTGCTTGGTTGGAATTTTTTTAAATTAAATTGTTATAACGCAAAAGTTGGTAGCACTGTATAATGTTGGTTGCATGAAAAGTTGGTACGATGACAGCGAAGCGCGAAAAAATTCAAAAATATAACGAAAAGAAGAGTTGGCTGCTTGCGCTAAATGTCAAAGGCCATTTGAAAAAAAAAAGAAGAGTTGGCTGCTTGCGCCAAATGTCAAAGGCCACTCGAAAAACAAAAGATTGCAGCGCCGCCACCTGTGGCGACATCTAGCGGCGAAATTTGGAAGTAGTGGTGCCGTGTCCGTATAGCTCATCTACTTGCTTCTCCACATCAACTGAACCTCTATAAACGAAAGCGAACTTCTTCTCAAGTTCCAACAGGACACACTCTCCAAATTTACTTTTTATAATTTTTACGTTAAAAATCTTATTGAAATCACCAAATACCAAATCAAATAATTTAATGACAGGCTTATTATTGTTTTCTTTAATAGAAATATTATTTTATAACACACACAATAAACTATAACTATCGAATCGTTTAAAACATAGATTATTCTTTTAGTATGAAAACCTTGTATATATATATATGTATATATATATTGATATGGATTTTTCTTCGTGGTGCATGTTCTTTCAGTGAAATGTTGGAACGTGTTCATGATTTTTAAATCGGTTGTCTTGATTAAGTATTTTTTTTATATGGGATTTGTTTTTGTTTAGATTATAGGATGTTATGTTGTTAGGATAATTATTATTGATTAGATTGTCAAAAGATTGGTAATTAAAAAGTCATTGAAAATAAAAAATTAAAAAATACATAGAATTTGATTAAATTAGTAAGAAATATTGAGATTTAAATAGAAATAAAAAGAGTTGAAGAAAAATATAGCCAGAAGAATTTATAAATAAGTAAAAATAAAATTCTTGGACATAAACCAGAGAAGATAGCAGGTACAGAAAAGCAGTGAGGTCATGGCTGGAAATTGGTAAGAGGAGATAAAAGGCAAGAAATAGAAAGTATTGAAGCAGAAAGAAGCAGAGAGTAGGAAGAAATCAGAAATTTAAAGGTATAGAGAAAGGGTTGAAGAACAGAAAAAGGAAGTAGAGTAGAAAGAAGAGGAAGAAAAGAAATTTTATATTTATATTTTTGTTGTAATTTTTTTTAGGACAATCAATTTAAAAATTCTTGAATCCACGACCGATAATTTTATTGAAAGAGGGTGTTCCGGAAGGAGGATCCATTTCAATTGGCGCCCAGAACGTGTGGCTGCTTCGGCACTAAGGGTAAGAGATTTTTCTTTGCTATTAGGCGTCAAGCTTGCTTTATTAAAAAACAAAGGTGTGTGATTCGGAGTGAAAGATTAAATAAATAATAAATAGTTGTATGAAATTAAGAGGGGGAAAGGTTATTACAGATAGAATGTTAGAACAAGGGGATAATAGTGATAATCAGGAAAATCAAATCAGTCAGGATAGAGAGGGTATTGATGATAGTCAAAATAGGCAGGGTAGTCAGTGTAGTAAGGATAATAAGGGTAATCAAAGTAATCAGGATAGTAAAATGGGGGATAGTGAGGAATCAGCGATAAAACTAATGATGGAAATGTTAAAAGATATAAAACAAGATATTAACGAATATCATGAAGAAATAAACAAAAATATGAAAAAAAATTTAGAAGAAATTAAAGAAAATATGAACAAAAATACTGAACTAATAATTTTAAATATGGATACAATGAAAAAAGAAATAAAAGAAGACATGAACAAGAATAATGAAGAATTAAAAAATGAGATGAAGAAGCAAATGGAAATGTATAGAGAAACATTAGAAGAAACAGAAATAAGAACTGAAACAATAATGAGAAAAACAGAATTAGAGGAATTACAAGAAAAAAAAATTAAAATAATTATTAACAAGGAAGGTAAAGATGAAATAAAAGAAATTAATACGAATACAAATAAAAAATTATACGATATAGAGATAATTATACAACAAGAGAATATGGAAAAGAAAAATGTAATAGAAGAAATGCAAAATACAGTAAAGAAGATATGTGAGATAGAAGAAAAAGAAGAAGAAATAAAGGTAGGACAAGAAAAAGAACGTGAAATGTTATTAGAAGAAAGGATAAAGGGTAAATTTATAAGAAACTTCCATATTTGCAAACATCAGGAACGGGGAAAGGTATCTAAAGTTATAAAAAAATTATATACAGGGAATTATCAAGAAAGGGGAAAACAATTTAAATTTATAAAAAGTTTGTATCGAGGGAAATATCAAGAAAGGGGAAAGCAATTTAAATTCATAAAAAGTTTGTATCGAGGGAACTATCAGGAAAGGGAAAAGAAATTTAAATTTATTAAAAGTTTGTATCGTGGGAAATATCAGGAAAGGGGGAAGGTATTTAAATTTAAAAAGAAGTTATATATAGGGAAATATCAGGAAAGGGTTAAGGTTACAAAATTTATAAAAATTATATGTAGGAAAATATTAGGAAAGGGGAGGTCTATAAAATTTATATGTATAGGGAAATTCCAAAAGCGGGGGAACAAATCTAAAACTATAAAAAAATTATATTTTGATAAAAGTTAAGAAGGGGGAATGAAAAAAAATAGAAATAAAAGAAGAAGTTAAAATTAGATATAGTGATGGGAATCGATATGCTAGGGGTAGTGTATTTTATAGTAAAATTGAAATATTCCAAATTAAAAGCTTGACAACTGATGGTGAAGAAAAATTTCCTACTGAAAGGAAATTTGATTTGGCAAGGTGAAGTAATTCACCAAGTCAAATCAAATTTGGGGGAAATTGATATGGATTTTTCTTCGTGGTGCATGTTCTTTCAGTGAAATGTTGGAACGTGTTTATGATTTTTAAATCGGTTGTCTTGATTAAGTATTTTTTTTATATGGGATTTGTTTTTGTTTAGATTATAGGATGTTATGTTGTTAGGATAATTATTATTGATTAGATTGTCAAAAGATTGGTCATTAAAAAGTCATTGAAAATAAAAAGTTAAAAAATACATAGAATTTGATTAAATTAGTAAGAAATATTGAGATTTAAATAGAAATAAAAAGAGTTGAAGAAAAATATAGCCAGAAGAATTTATAAATAAGTAAAAATAAAATTCTTGGACATAAACCAGAGAAGATAGCAGGTACAGAAAAGCAGTGAGGTCATGGCTGGAAATTGGTAAGAGGAGATAAAAGGCAAGAAATAGAAAGTATTGAAGCAGAAAGAAGCAGAGAGTAGGAAGAAATCAGAAATTTAAAGGTATAGAGAAAGGGTTGAAGAACAGAAAAAGGAAGTAGAGTAGAAAGAAGAGGAAGAAAAGAAATTTTATATTTATATTTTTGTTGTAATTTTTTTTAGGACAATCAATTTAAAAATTCTTGAATCCACGACCGATAATTTTATTGAAAGAGGGTGTTCCGGAAGGAGGATCCATTTCAATATATATATATATATATATATATATATATATATATAAAAGAAAGCAGGAGTAGTAAGCGGGTCACTAGTAAATAATAAACTTCGCTGATAACTATTAGGGCAGACCCGGGACTGAGGAAGCAATGAAAGTCAGATGCTTTAAAGTGAGTGCTTTTTATTTACGTCGAGCTTTCGCCTACCGGTTATAGGCTTCTTCAGGACTAAACTACAATGGAATAACATTCTTTACATTTGATGTTAAATACAGGAAAAATCACCTTACCGAAATTGAAAAACAATCCGAATTTATTGATTACCAAATCGGACAAAGGTAATGTCACGGTCTTAATGGAAAAAGCTAGTTATATAGAAAAATAATTTGATCTACTTAATGATAACACTTCGTATGAGTTGATTAATAGGGACCCTACGACTTTAATGGAAAACAACTGTAACAAACTTGTTAAAAGACTCAAAGAAGGACGACATATCTCCGAGCAAGTTGCAAAATCTATTACCACCTATAATGGGATTTGTCCAAAGTATTACGGGTTGCCAAAAGTTCACAAACCAGAAGTGCCCTTAAGGCCAATAGTCTCCTGCGTTAGAGCCTCCACACAACCTTTGGCAAAAATGATAGCCGATATTCTGTCTATCTCCTTTGAGAATTTTAATAAGTTTAGGATTAAGGATACATTTGATTTCGCTTCAAAAATTAATAATATTACAATACCAGATGGCTTCACTGTAGTTTCTTTTGATGTAGTTTCATTGTTCACTAATATACCTCTGGTTTTAATAACTTCGATAATGGAAGAACATTTTGATTTGATTCAACCAAATTGTAATATATCTAAAAAAATGTTTTTAGATATTATTGTTTTTTTGTATAATCATACTTACTTTTCATTCCAAGATAAGTTTTACAAACAAAAGATGGGTTTACCGATGGGAGGGGCTGCTTCCCCAATACTAGCTGAAATAGTTATAAATAAATTACTGTTTTTTTTACATCAGAATGTGCAGTTTCAATTTCCATTCTTATATCAATATGTTGATGACTTAATTACAGCAGTCCCACGTGATGAGGTACAAAATACACTTAATGTATTTAATTCATATAACACACACTTACAATTTACTGTAGAGAAAGAGGCTGACTCATCGGTACCGTTTCTTGATACTAGGGTGGTTAGAACAGAAAATAATGTAATCTGTCTGGATTGGTACCGAAAAGGCACAAATTCAGGAAGATTCATTCCTTTTAACTCCTATTACCCCCTAAAACAGAAAATTAATACTGTTATAGGAATGAAAAATAGAATAGTAAATATTTCACATCCAACATTCAAAGAAAAGAACTTAAAATTGTTATTTGACATCTTAATTAGTAATAGTTATCCAAAAAAGTTGTTGAACAAATTGTTATATTCAAATAACGAAGTGAATAATGTTAACAATCAAAATAACACAAACACAGACATCAATATTAAATATGGAACTTTACCTTATATTCATAATTTAACGAAGCCTCTTACAAGACTGTTTAGTAGTTTTAATGTAATTTATGGTTTACCGTGTGAATGTGGTCAATTATATATAGGTCAAACTAGCCAAAGACTGAGTAAATGGCTAACTCTTCACAAAAGTGATTGTAATCGCAAACCTACAGCCACCAGCCTCAGCATCCACGTACATGAGACCAAACATAAGGTCCTTTATGACGAGGTCGTAATCTAAGACAAATCTGATAAAAATTTCCAACGAAAAATCCTAGAAATGTGTTACATTAATAATTGTGCCAACTCCGTAAACCATAAAAAAGATATAGAAAATTTAAGTTCGATATATACGTTTTTATTAAAACAAAATTTCACTAAACGTAAAAAACTACCTCAGTCCTACGTAAGCGACAATCCTTTATAAACATTTTAATTCGTTTTAATTATCCTCTCCCCTTTTACAATCTAACATCAAATGTCTAGGTTTGTGTCTTTCAGAACCTAAAAACAAAATAATTAATGTTATTTAAAGATATTTTCACTTACCTGTTACTGTACATAACTTTAAATTTTAATCCTATTTTAACTTTTTATTATACTTACTTTTTAAAATAATTTTATTCCAAATTGTATACTGGCATCCGAACAAGGACAGCCCTTTACCTGTAAATAAAACAGTTAGGTTGATTTGAATCAGAAATTCAAATTTATAATTTTCCCGCGGTCTGAATTAAACAGAAGACGAGGTGACAGATGTCAACTCAACAGGTGACAGTTGAGTGGTTGTTTGTCGCAACGATACGTAGCAAAGATTCAACGGAAATTTCACTTTTAAATTAAGAATCAACATCGAATAATCGACTCAAATCGACTTAAGAGAGTTTTATTAGTGTAAGATGTTTAACAACTCAGGTCTAGTTTCCTTACCTGAACACAAATGTTTCATTCTTGTTCTTACTATTCACCGCTGAGCCACGTGCTGCTATTTCGGTAAGGTGATTTTTCCTGTATTTAACATCAAATGTAAAGAATGTTATTCCATTGTAGTTTAGTCCTGAAGAAGCCTATAACCGATAGGCGAAAGCTTGACGTAAATAAAAAGCACTCACTTTGAAGCATCTGACTTTCATTGCTTCCTCAGTCCCGGGTCTTCCCTAATAGTTATCAGCGAAGTTTATATATATATTTATATATTTAAAATGCATTCGTGTTTTCAATATATATATATATATATATATATATATATATATATATATATATATATATATATATATATATATATATATATATATATATTGTGATATTATCCTATTATATGTTATAAATTAAAGAACAGATCAAATTAAGTTATTAATAAATTCATTAAAAAAAAGGAATATTCTTGATCCTGGGCAGAATACAAAGTTTAGGTTGTGTATAAATAGTATTAATTTTCTTCAAGTTCCTTAGTTTTAGTGTTGTTTTAATTTTTTCTTCATTCCTAAAAAAGGAAACATAAATTTAAAAATAAAATATAAGGAGTACCATGATATATTCATAATTATAAATAAAAGGAATCATGTAATTTTCTTTCTATAAAACAAGAAATTTGTCTGAGAAAGTATGCTAGAAATAATATTTTTTTTTTATGCAAAGAATAAGTTCAAATATAAATTAAATGTAGAATTATATGCTGTATTAACTAATGCATATGAGTATTTAAAAGCTATGATTATGTTTTAAATTTTAAATGAAAAAATTTATTAAAAGAATGAAATGAAAAGTTTTAATATTAATA
Organism: Altica lythri; assembly: GCA_964028335.1. NCBI lineage: Eukaryota > Metazoa > Arthropoda > Insecta > Coleoptera > Chrysomelidae > Altica > Altica lythri. The sequence continues at coordinate 99,405 of CAXIIO010001497.1, read as the reverse complement.
GTAATAAATAAAAAACATAAATTTGTATGAGAATCCTAGGTATAAGATAAATTGTAAATAGAAATTAATCAAGTGCACGGATGTCATAAATTAAGTTATTATCAAGTAGGCATCAGATAGATACTAATAAGAATTGTTAGGATAGTTGTTTTTTTGTTTTTTTTTGTTTTGGAAGTTGTTGATTTTAAACGACTCTCTCTTGTTTTTTGTTCAGAAAGAGGAAAGACGTGTTAAATTTGCTCTTGTAATTTTTTACGATTTTTATTAAAAAATTCCAATATAAATTAGTCTTGAGTAATTGAATATTATTATAAACGTCTGTAAGAAGAAAACTAAAGTATATTGGTAAGCAGAAAGTCAATTTTTATATAAATAAAAGAAATCAGAAGATGAGAACGTGATAGCAAATGGTGCTATGAATGTTATCTTGAATTTCCAAGTACGTGTTAAATAGAAAGAAGGAATAAGTACATACCAGCGTTGCAGAGTTCATTAAGCGGTTAGAAGACCTTTTTCTTGAACGAGTTTATGGCTTCTTTTGATAATCCTGTAGCAGACTAGCTGAGAGAATTCATAGATCCTGGAGTCACGGTATTAATATTGCACTATTCACCTTAATAAAGAACTTTCTTGTGTTTTCTATATATAATTGGATGAACAATTAATTTCCTCATTCTCACTTTTACTCTATTCACATATTTTATTAGTTTTAAGAATTTTTTGATATGTATAATACCACCATTTATTAATCTTTTCATATCATTTTACTCCCATAATTAGTAATCATAGAATCTCACATTGACGAGAAGATAGGTTACAGATCTTCTTCTTTTTAATTTAAACATCCATAGGTATCATTTGGTACATAATAGTTATTATGCATCTAATTTCCAGACAATATCAAATTAATAAAATAAAACATTGAATTCTGCCCTGAGATAGAGTCGTTGATAAAAAAATTTATAAACAATAATTCAATTCACATCAAATTTTAAAGTTAAATATAATTATTTTAAATTTACATCATTTTAAATATAACATATAATCAGATAAACAACCCAAATTTATAAACAATTAATAATATACATTTACATTTTCATATATGTTATAAAAATGGCGCCCAACGTGGGGCTCTAAATAATACAAACTAGAGCCTATTTAAATAATTAATATTTAAAATATTTTTTTTTGAAAACTTGATTTGAAATTTTTTTTTTGTGATTCCGTATTAGTTATAAGCTAAATACAAAGGTAATAGCTTATAAAATATTTATTGGTATAAAGGTATTTCTTTAGAAATTTGCACATTACTTGTATTTATCTGGGTATTTTAAATTGTAAGTATGGATAAAAAAATGAGATTGAGAGATGGTAAGATAGTCGGAGAGGATAGTGAGAGTAGTGATGGAGGAGAGATTGAGATTGAAAGTGTGGCGGTACAAGTACATGAAGAGAGAGTATTAGGAGCAGGAGATTATCGAGTGGAAGAGCTGATTCAAACAGGACAGACACAGGAGGAAGCAGAAACGGAAGAAGGAGACAATTTGGCAGAGATAGGGGGAGAACAGGATCGAACCATGGTTGAAATAGAGATAGAGGCAACTGTAGGTGGAAATGAACCAGAAGAACAGGTGGTACAGGAAAGACCAGGAGGAGAGACTCAAATAGATTTGTGTAGGATGCTTCAAAGTTTTATGATGAACAATGATAAGAAATATGAAGAAATTAATAAGAATATTATGAACATGGATAAGAAATTTAAACAACAAAATAAAAAATTTGAAGAAATAAAAGATATGAATAAGAAATTAAAAGAAGATATAAAAGAAGATAATGTGAAGATGAGGAAAGATATAGATAAGAAATTTGAGGAAATAAAAGAAGATAATAAGAAATTTAGAAGTGAAATGAAAATTATAAAGGAAGACAATTTGAAGATCAAGGAAGAAATGAAAATTATGAAGATAGACTGTGACAAGAATATGGAACAGCAAAATATTAAATTAAGGAATGAAATCCAGGAGACAGGGATTAAAATTAAAGGGGAAATTAAAATTGTAGAAGAGAAAATAGTAGAAGTGAGTAAACGAACAGAACAAATAAAAAAAGAAATAGGACAGATAAAGTTGCAAGAGCAAATTAATGAAGAAGTTGTAGACAATTTAAAAATTAACTTAGGTAAGGAATTTAAAAGGATAGAAGGAGAAATACAGAATCAAAAAGAAACTTGTAGTAAAAATTTAGAATTAACCGGGTTAAATTTGAATAAAGAAATGGAGGATATACATAAGAAGTTACAAGAAGTTATGGAGAAGGATGTTAGAGGAAATGCATGGGGAGTTATGCCTAATATTATATCAAATTACAACAATAATGGAATCAAATTTGACGGAAACATTAACAATATTCATCCTAAGGTGTTTATCAACATAATAAAAAGCAAAATAAAATATACAACAGATTTTATTGAACAAAAATTATTAATACGTAATATGCTAACGGGACATCCTTTATTATGGTTCTGTAATAAAGAAAATCAAATACTGTCAATCCTTGATTTTGAGGAACAATTTTGTAAATATTTTTGGGGGGAGATTCAACAAGCGATATTCAGGGAAAAATTATATATAGGAAAATACCAAGAAAAGGGGAAGAAATTTAAAAATATAGTAGGTATTGGGTATATTTGGAATTATCAGGAAAGAGGCAAGATATTTAGGTGTATAGGAAAATTTAATGTATAGGTATTAATATTTCATAAAAAAAAAACAAGTTTATAAATATAATAAATAAAGTATATTTGAATAAATGTTAGAAAGAAAGAATAAATGTGATATTAAAAAAAAAATAGAAATAAAGAAATTTATAAAGAAAATGCAAGGGTAGATGATATTATTAGCAAAGTTTTGTAAATAATAGTATTAAGATGTAAATATTAAATTAAGATTGAATGGTTTTATTGAAAAAAGGTTTATACAATCTGTGCAAATAATTTTAATTGAGGCTAAAGTTTTTGTTAAATAAGTGTTTATTTATTTAAAAAAAAAAAAAAAAAATAGATTAAAATTATAATTTTTAATCCAACATCAATGAAATGTTTGATGTAAAAATTTTAATTGGGGGATTTGTGATATTATCCTATTATATGTTATAAATTAAAGAACAGATCAAATTAAGTTATTAATAAATTCATTAAAAAAAAGGAATATTCTTGATCCTGGGCAGAATACAAAGTTTAGGTTGTGTATAAATAGTATTAATTTTCTTCAAGTTCCTTAGTTTTAGTGTTGTTTTAATTTTTTCTTCATTCCTAAAAAAGGAAACATAAATTTAAAAATAAAATATAAGGAGTACCATGATATATTCATAATTATAAATAAAAGGAATCATGTAATTTTCTTTCTATAAAACAAGAAATTTGTCTGAGAAAGTATGCTAGAAATAATATTTTTTTTTTATGCAAAGAATAAGTTCAAATATAAATTAAATGTAGAATTATATGCTGTATTAACTAATGCATATGAGTATTTAAAAGCTATGATTATGTTTTAAATTTTAAATGAAAAAATTTATTAAAAGAATGAAATGAAAAGTTTTAATATTAATAGTAATAAATAAAAAACATAAATTTGTATGAGAATCCTAGGTATAAGATAAATTGTAAATAGAAATTAATCAAGTGCACGGATGTCATAAATTAAGTTATTATCAAGTAGGCATCAGATAGATACTAATAAGAATTGTTAGGATAGTTGTTTTTTTGTTTTTTTTGTTTTGGAAGTTGTTGATTTTAAACGACTCTCTCTTGTTTTTTGTTCAGAAAGAGGAAAGACGTGTTAAATTTGCTATTGTAATTTTTTACGATTTTTATTAAAAAATTTCAATATAAATCAGTCTTGAGTAATTGAATATTATTATAAACGTCTGTAAGAAGAAAACTAAAGTATATTGGTAAGCAGAAAGTCAATTTTTATATAAATAAAAGAAATCAGAAGATGAGAACGTGATAGCAAATGGTGCTATGAATGTTATCTTGAATTTCCAAGTACGTGTTAAATAGAAAGAAGGAATAAGTACATACCAGCGTTGCAGAGTTCATTAAGCGGTTAGAAGACCTTTTTCTTGAACGAGTTTATGGTTTCTTTTGATAATCCTGTAGCAGACTAGCTGAGAGAATTCATAGATCCTGGAGTCACGGTATTAATATTGCACTATTCACCTTAATAAAGAACTTTCTTGTGTTTTCTATATATAATTGGATGAACAATTAATTTCCTCATTTTCACTTTTACTCTATTCACATATTTTATTAGTTTTAAGAATTTTTTGATATGTATAATACCACCATTTATTAATCTTTTCATATCATTTTACTCACATAATTAGTAATCATAGAATCTCACATTGACGAGAAGATAGGTTACAGATCTTTTTCTTTTTAATTTAAACATCCATAGGTATCATTTGGTACATAATAGTTATTATGCATCTAATTTCAAGACAATATCAAATTAATAAAATAAAACATTGAATTCTGCCCTGAGATAGAGTCGTTGATAAAAAAATTTATAAACAATAATTCAATTCACATCAAATTTTAAAGTTAAATATAATTATTTTAAATTTACACCATTTTAAATATAACATATAATCAGATAAACAACACAAAATTATAAACAATTAATAATATACATTTACATTTTCATATATATATATATATATATAATAAACAAAGTGCCAAGAAAATGCGTATTAATATACAAAAGGGGAAAATTATTGGGCATGTACGCAAAAGGGATCAATAAGGCCACGAGTAGGAATGGTAACCGCAGACATGCATGTTTCTGGCTCATTAGCCGTCATCAGTGCGGCATAACCAAGTAGGGTATTGCACTTGGCTAGCAAAAGTGTTGGGTACTTGGGAGCAAAGGATGTTGGGGAAACATGTGTAAAGAAACATAAAAACACAAAAACAACGAAAGCTCACACAGGAGTCCTATCACCATTTTGTGCTTTCGGCCAGCTGTGCCAATGGGTTTTCGGCTAGCAACTAGCGTCGCAACGTTGGCGAAACGGACTCATTGTGTTTGAGTCGTTCTAAGCCCAGGATATGAAATAAACAAAGTGCCAAGAAAATGCGTATTAATATGAACATTATTAATACGCATTTTCTTGGCACTATGTTTATTTCATATCCTGGGCTTAGAACGACTCAAACACAATGAGTCCGTTTTGTTAAATTATTTTTACTTTATTTTTATTATTATTTATATCACAACTGAAAAAACAAAAAATCATATTCAAATTAAGCAAAATTATGTTAATGATACAAATGGGATTTATGTTACATATTTATTTGATAAAATTATTATTATTATCACACCTTAACAAAAAAGGTTATTTACGGAATGAGAAAAGTTGAGATATGTAAATTAAAATAATGTACAGGGATCCGCTATAAAATAATCGTTCTATTCAAGAATAAGAAAAATATCGCCAATTTTTAATATATATTTTAATATTTAGCAAAATTTTTTGATATGAACAAATAGTAAAGAAGATTGCAATCATACTTTATGGAAACTGTTAAGTATAGCTCAAGAAAACAGTGGTCCCAAAAATTAATACAACTTAGTTCAATTATAAATTAAAATCTAGATATACTTAGAATATGTTAATTTACAATTATGTAAACGGAAAATGAAAGTGCATAATTACATATTACACAATCTTAATATGCAGTTAAGATTTTAAGATGTAATGGATTAATTAATAATAATTTAATTTATTGAAATATGGAATTATTACAGAAAAGCAATAGTAGGTACTTTATTATAGAGAATTTTTTCATTTAAGTATATAAATACTCGGTTTTAATACTGGGAAAAGTATTCAATTTCTGTTAACAACTGTGAATAGTTTTTTTCATTCAACTTTTAAAACAAAAGTAAGTTATTAACATTTATATTTATTTTATAATATGAATCATAATGTTAACGTATAATCTACTTAAAACTATTTTTTATTTTTATAAAATACATATCTTTTATTTTACAAGATTTATATTATAGTCCAGTGGTGTACACTTAAAAACAAAAATTAATAATATATATTATCCGTAGATATGTGTAAATGTAAATGTAAAGGAGAATGCCTTTGTTTTAATCAAGAAGATGATGATTTTGTGGACCTTGAATTGTATTACGATAGAGAGTATTATCTCATATCCAATAAAGGGGAATGGATGGACGAATTCTGTATAAAAAATAATGTAATGGGTCCATGGGAACGGACAAAAAATGAGGCATTTGTTCACAAATCCTCATCAACAACAACTGATGGTACATCTCCATCAACATCAACAACAAAAACAACTGATAATCAATCTAAAAAATAAAGCACATTTTAATAAAATTTATTTTTATTTCTTTATTTAGTTTAAATCTCTTTATCTTACTAAAGTTAGCAGCACATGATCACTTGAGGGTAAAACAGACTTAAAAGCATTGCATGTAGTTAGGCTAGTGTAATAACAATAAAACACCATCCATGTAATATTAATTAAATTTTAAATGTATATTCTGTCGTACTCTTCATGAAAAGTAAAACGCCATCTTTTCTATAATAGAAATTGCATTTATTTGTTTGAGATCCATCTAAAATTATTTATATATAAATATCTATCAATAAAATAAAAATAAAATGTTAATAACTTACTTTTGTTTTGAAAGTTAAACTAGTTTTCTTATTTTCACAAACTGAGTACTTTTTCTAGTAGGTGTCCGAATCGAGTATATATACAGTTAAATGAAAAAATTTCATATGTATTTATTACCTTCATTATTAGAATGTAAAATATCATATATGGAAATCATTAAAAGATAAACCTTGCATAATTAACACAAATATACATTTTTTCAAAAACATAAAATACATTCACTTTCATTTTCCGTTTAAATAAAATTCTAAACCGCCACCTATGTATTATGAATCTAATGGCGATTTTATACCAAAGCAGTACTCCATATAAACAATAAAACACCATCTATGCAATATGAATCAAATGTTAAAAGTACCAATCGGAGTACTCCCCTATCCCCAACGCCATCTATGTAATATGAATCAAATGTCAATTGCATATTGTGCAGTACTCTTCATGAAAAATAAAACGCCATCTATGTATTATTAATCAAATATCGAATGTCTACTAACTATTCTTCCAATTTTTACAAGTATAGATGCGCCAATGGGCCTCCCTAAATACCCCCCATTGAAAAAATGTCCCATCCGACCATTCCAATGACGCCACAACGAAATTTTATTTAAATTATAAGTCGCGCATGCGCAGTATCAAAAAGAGCAAAAATTTACCGAAATGAACCTTAGATTCTCTTATGGAGATTTACATGGGAAATTGGTCGATTTTGGCCTCGGACCGGTGCAGCCCCTATACTATTATCCATATGCTTTTCATCATCATCATCATCTTCACGCAGATAGTCTGGTAAACTATCCTTCAAATCATGGTAATATTCTAAATCCAACCTCTCTAAAATTGATATTAGACAACAGGCACACGTAATTATACCATTGATGAAATCATCGCAAGCTTTAACACCTTTCCGATATGTCGCAGCCAAATTTTTGCATTCCTCTTGAGAATATCTTCTCTCTCTTATCAATGCAAGTTGACCTTCATGTTCAAAATCATAATAAAAATTTTCATAAAAATCTTTTAAATGCTGAACAGCCATCTTCATGTTAAGCGACATTCTAAAAGAATTCTTTATTATTATCAAATATTTGTAAAACTAAGAAATAACTATTACCTTTTATCGGAAAGTTACACAGCACTGACTGACATAAACCAAAGATTGTTGGTTCATTTTATAGAAAAAATACTTATTTACTGCGCATGTAACACTTCAGTTGTTTACCTCATTTATTTTTGTAAACATATCAGACAGCTATTATTCCGAAATGCTATAATTCTTGAAAAAATTATTGCATTCTTATATAAACCTCAGTTGTCGGATGATAAAACTCATAGTGAATGTTTCTTAATTAATGTCTTCAAGGTCAATTCATACCAGTTGATATTTTATAATACATTTTAATTGCATCGACGAGTAAATAAACTTTACTTTGAGAAATCAAGTTTTTAATATATTACTGATCTCCATACCACGAAAAAAAATTTCCTTGTTAAATGCGAATAAACTTAAGTCGTCTGTTGAGAAATCAAAAAAAATCCAATACAAATTACTATAATTCTTTCTTGTTTCTCTCATACCAGTCGATGCATCAAGTTCAAAATCCGGTTTTAACTGACCTACCATAAAGCGCTCTTCCAAAATACCGAGCATATACATTTCAACATTCACCACGGCCGGATCACATTTATTTTTTAAAGGGCAATATCTCTAAAATAATACAAATATATTTTGGGAAATACTAAATTCAATTAGAAAAGGTTCACTGACGCTTTATTTCACTAAAGGTTCACTCAAATAATTATTTCCAAAGGTTCAATAAACTCAAAATCAATAAAACTAAAAAAAGTCATTTTCCAATCATTTTCCTCATAGGAAAACTAATATAAACACACAATTCAATTGGAAAAGGTTCACTGACACTTTATTTCACTAAAATATTTTTTCCAAGGGTTCAATAACCTCAAAATCATCAAACTACAAAGTCATTTTCCTCAAGGGAAACTTCAGGTTAACTCAAGGTCCAGTGATCCAGCTCCGGCATTGTTCTACTACTGATGAAATCCATAAAATAAATAATCTGCTGAATGCCGAAAATGTTTTAAAATAAATAAAGCGGATGGAGCAAGATATTTTCAACATTTCGTCTGTTTTTGTCGGCTGCTCTGATGAAACTACTAAGATTGACGTCCAAGATTCGAATTCGGCAGAAATTAAATTGGAGTTAGAAAGGCTTTCTTCAGATATCAAGCAAGTATCAACTCAAATGAATAATCTCAGCAATAAAGTATCTCCTATACGAGCGGAAAAAGACAAATTGAAGAAAATGACAAGATATGCTACCTCAGGAACCCAAACAGAAGATATCCAACGCATTGAGAAAACTACAGTTGAAAACTCAAAAATTACAAAAAAAAACAGAAAATACAGAAGTAAAATGGCACTATGTAGGTATAAGCAACTTAACCCCGAGTTACACCCTTATGTAAGTGGTACACTTTATCAAAGAGAAGTGGGGTGTCAAGAAATATATTAGATGCTACGCCCTGCTTAAAGATACTGAAAAAACATTTGGTTCCTCTTTCAAGATAGGTATGAAATGAATAACCTCAATTGACCTATTATTTAACATGAAATTTTGGCCACCTGATGTTTGCGTTAATTGGTCTGTTGAATCCTCACACTCCGAACCCCGCCTTCCTCTGATTCAAACTATAATAGGCTGATAAATATCACTAGCCCCGTTAGCATGGAAACTCCATCTACCATTCCTAAGATTATTAACACCGAAGTAGAAAACATAAGTTTAATTTCAGACAAACAAGCAATCGAAATTTGCAAATGCTCTGTTCTCTTCAAATGCTCGCATCGATTTTATTAAAAGAGACACTTTGGGACCTTCAATAAATCTGGATCCTCTGACCCCACCAGGAGTTAGATTCACTAATAACTCAAATAGTCGTTATCTTCTTGCTAGATTGAGGGAACCAGAAGTTTTAAAAGCCATTAAGCTATATCTTGCTTTTCTTCTCGACCAACCTAGTTCAGTATGTTACGAAGGATCTTTCAAAACAAGTTTTAAACTCTTTTTGGCTTCTGAAGGACTTCCCACTAAGACTGAAGATCTAAGAAAAATCTTTTTAGAATTCAACGAGGCCTATGGTATTGGTCCAAGTGAAGTGGAAGATGATCTTGCTGCTTATAGGTCCCTTATTAGGTCTGAAAGAACTATTTACCTACAGAGATCAAGGGAATGTCACCAAAAGTACTTCACTACTGGTTCTCCAAAACGAAATTTTTAAATAATTCGACGTGTTCGGAGGGACTAGAAACCTCTAATTATTATAATGATGACAACTTAAGCATGGTTCTTATTAATATTCGTTCTATAAGAAATAAGATAAGACGAACTATTTTTGTTTCTAGAAGAATTGAGATTTCCTCCATTAGTTGCAGTTACGGAGCACTGGCTTGAAGTCAATGAGCCTTTTTTTATAGAAAAATATACCACAATAGCTAGATATTATCGTCCAAGCTCAGCTCACACTAATTCTTTCTACATATAATGATTTCACTCAGGTATCAAAATATGACTTTCTAGTGGGTGAAAACTTCTTCGAGTTTTTGATGGTTTATCATAAGTATCTAAATCTTTACATTATTTGTATTTATAGATCACCTAACTCTTGCACTGAGCTATTCCTTCAGAACCTGATAAATTTGTTAGAAAACCAACCTATTAAAAGTAAAAAAATCTATGTGGGGACTTAAATATTAACTACGCTGCTACTTGTGCTACCCACCTGTCCTTGATAACTATATTTGAATCATATGGCCTTACAATGCACGTTAATTCTCCAACAAGAATCACGAAATCAAAATCTTCCATATTAGATTATATTGTTTCAGATTTCTCACCCCTGGATGTCCGCACCACAGTTATTAATGCGGGATTATCTGATCATGAAGCAGTTTTTACCAAGTTTAAGATTTCAAACAAATCCTCTTTAAGAACTCAGCGTTTAGGTAGGGTTTATTCCGCTCAAAACTTTCGTAAATTCCAAAACTTATGTTTGACTTCTGATTGGAATTTTTCTTTTAGGGACTTGGACTGTAATTTCAATGATTTTTTAAATAAGTTGGTTTATACTTTTAATAAGGCATTTCCTCTAATCACCATTAGGCCAAAACGTCACAAACCTTGGACTACCAAAGGTATCCGCGTATCAGCCAAAAATATGCGTTCACTATTTTACATCAAAAAATATACCACGAATGTCTCCGTCACAGAATACATCAACAAGTACGGTGTTGCCTACCTAAAAATTATCAAAATAGCTAAAAAAATATACTATCAAAATCGTCTGACAAGTGCTAAAAGTGTTTCAAAAGAAACTTGGTATATAATAAATGATTTTCGTAACAAAACTAACAAACCCTGAAATTCTAAATGACTATTTCATTAATGTGAGTAAAAATATAACATTAACTATACAGCCACAGCATAATCCCATCTCTTATCTTTCTCAGTCAAATAAGGTATCGGCTTCCTTCTTTATAAGACCAGTTGATAAAGCTGAACTGAATCAAACAATTAATAGTATCAAAAGTAAATCCTCCTGTAGTACTGATGGACTATCCATAAAAATTTTCTCAAACCTCCCAAATAATGTGTTGAAAGTCTTAGTCTCACTTATTAATAATTCCTTTGAAACTGGTACATTTCCAATTTACCTAAAGACAGCCATTATTATTCCTCTTCATAAAGATGGCGATAAATCTAGTACCGGTAACTATAGACCTATTGCCTTGCTACCGGTACTATCTAAAATCATTGAAAGACTTATGAAAGCCCGACTTATACCCTTCATCGTTAAAAACAATATCTTATCCCAGAACCAGTTTGGCTCTTTGTCTAATAAATGTACCAGTGATGCCATATTTTCTGTGCTACATGAGGTTTACCAAGCGCTAAATAATAATCTATACACCACCACGGTTTTCTGTGACTATGCCAAAGCTTTCGACTGTTTCAATCACGATATTTTGTTATAAAAACTTAATATCTACGGAATTCGAGGTATTGGTTTAAACTGGTTTAACTCTTATTTGGGCAATAGGAAACAACTGGTAAGAGCAAATGGTACTGACTCTAATCATAAAAGCATCGTTTGTTGAGTACCGCAAGGTTCAGTGTTGGGTCCATTACTTTTTCTTTTCTTTATTAATGACATCACTTATTTAAAAATAGATGGAAAAAAATTTCTATTTGCTGATGATACCAGTATAACCTGGAGCAACTCTAATGTGGCAACTCTTCATGCAACTATAACTTCTGATTTGCTTAAAATAAAATCCTGGTCTGACTCAAATCTACTCTCTTTCAACGTAGATAAGACAGTAGCTTTATGCTATAAAGGAGCTCTTCAACCCTTGGTTCTAGATAATAGCCAAATTAGAACCGTTGATTCGGTAAAATTTCTTGGTATTTTTATGGACACCAACCTTAAATGGTCCCTTCATACCGAGTCGTTAAGTAAAAAGCTAGCCTCAGCATGTTATGCAATAAGATCTGTTTCTAAAGAAGTCAATGTATCATCGGCCAAAATAACATATTTATCGTTGTTCGAATCTCATCTTCGATTTATGGTCTTCCTTTCTGGGGCTCTAGGTACGGCTGCTCAATCTGATATTATTTTTAAATTGCAAACAAGAGCAATACGTTATCTGTTTGGTCTCAATCAAACAACTTACTGCGGAAGTTACTTTAAAAATCATGGAATTTTGACGCTCCCCTCGTTGTTTATCTTAGGAACTGTTTGTTTAATTCGCAAACACGTACATCTCTTTCCTGCAAGACCTAATCATGGCTACTTCACTAGAAATTCAAATTATGATGTTTACTGTTTATTGTTGACCTCCGTCGCAATCGGTCGTGTTTGTTTGTTTGGCAACTGCTACTTAATTAGTTGTTGATATTGTTCTATTTGGTATTTGTTTTGATTGCGAAACAAATATTTGTGATTGTGTTTTTAGTGCTTACCTTATAGTTTTTTGGTATTTTCGCTGACCTAGTTTAACTGTTTCAATTTTATTAGAATATGGGAAGCGATTTAAAAGAAATAAAGGAAGAAATATTAAAAATTAGATCCGATATTAAAGCAGCTATTGAGGAATCCGAAAAGACAATACTTTTTAAAATAGAAGAGCTTTCAAATCGAATACAAAAGGTTGAAGATGAGAATAATATTTTAGCCAATAAATTTGAATTATTAGAAAGAAAAGCAAAGAAAAATAATATTCTAATCTTCGGAGTACAGAACGATGCAAATGTATCTCCTCAATGGGTATGTGATCAGTTAAATAGGCTACTAGGTATTAACTTAAATGTAGGAGATCTTAACAACACTTACCAAATCAACCGCACACAAAATGGGCCAGTAAAGATTGAATTTTTATCGTTCTTAAAAAAACTCGAGGTGCTAAGAAATTGTAAAAAACTAAAAGGCTCAGGTATATCAATATCTCAGGATTTGACCTTTAAACAAAGAAAAGAAAACAAAAAACTAAGATTTTACTTAAATAAAGCGAGAGAGGAAGATCAAGTTACTGCTTACATAAAACGAAATAAACTTATTGTTAACAATAGATCATACACAATCGAAGAGTTAGAGGAGAACGAAGCATTTAGCTACGAACCACGTCAAACGAATAGTGCTCCTCCCACACCCACACCCTCAGCAGTAAATAATGAATTTAATGTAGAAGAAGACGAACAACAACCTAGCGATTCAACGGAGGTACAGGAAATACCTATACATAATAAACCAAAAGTCCAACCCAAGCAATATACTCAACTTAATAAAAATCAACAATATTTTAAGCAAGCAAATCTTCTATTGAATACCCCAAAATACGCAGGAGCTAAGTCACAGCAGAAGAACTTGAAGGGAAGATCTCTAAGATCTAACTCTACTTCCAGTAACAGACAATTTTAAGTAAACTTTTCTTAATGTATATGTATATCTGTACATATGTATATATGTGTACGTATGTATGTGTATATATGTATATGTAGGTATGTGTATGTAAGTATATATGTGTGTGTATGTATTTGTATGAGTAGAACTGGTATGCTTTATTAATTGTAACATGAATTCGTTTCTGGAATATATTAATTATACTCCTATTGATACAAACGTGGTTGACTCCATAAACGAATATAATTTGTGTTCCAATAAGAACAACCATTTTCGTATTATGCACCAAAATATTAGGTCCATTACTAAAAATTTTGATGAGTTTAATATTTATACACAACAAATAGAAAATGATATTGATTGTTTTGTTTTAACTGAGACCAGACAAGTGGTATGCATGGATGTTTTTAAATTGAATGGATACAATATCCATTATAATGAGGGCAATTTCAATCAAAATGACGGTGTGATAATATTTATAAAAAATAACTTTGACTATGAGGTGGAAATAGTAGATATTAACATTTTTAAATTCTTAAAATTAAAAATTAAACTAAATAACCTTATGATACTCATAACTGCAATATACCGCTCGCCTGCAACCTCAGAAAGTGAGTTTATTGTAGCCTTAGAAAATTATTTAAATACAATAAAGGCAGAACCAATTACATATAACATTATTGTTGGCGATATTAATATTGACATACTTGCTGATGATGAAACCGCTAACACTTATTTAAATTTATTGTATGAATATAATTTTCATTCATTAATAAACAAAATAACAAGACCAAATAAAACAGGAGGTAGCTGTATAGATCATATGTTTGTTAAATCCACTAAAGGGCCAATTGATGAAATTTGTTCTCCGTTCATTATTACATCTCTAACTACTGATCACTTCTGTACAATAGGAGAACTAAATATTACAATCAATAAAGCAAATAATAATAAATTTAAAACTAGTTACATTAATTATAACAAATTAAGAGAACTATTAAGAAAGTATGATTGGAACGAAGTAGGCCTTTTAAGTGATGTGCAAGATATTGCAACTAAAATTATAACAACACTTCAAAATAAAATAAAAGAATCCACTTATGTAAAAAAAATAAGACGAAATGAATTTAAACGGAAAAACTGGATAACGTCTGGCTTAATAAAATCAATAAATACAAAAAATAAATTATATAAAGAAATGATTCAAAAACCACATGATGAACTTCTTAAACAAGAATATAAAAATTACAAAAATTTTCTGACAAATTTAATAAGAAATGCTAAAGCAGAATATTTTAAAAACAAAATTACTAATAAACCTGACAGTAAAAATACGTGGAAGGTTATTCGGGAACTAACTCAAACCGAGGTTAATTCTGTTGGTGTTAAACAGTTAGTAGAGGGTAACCGGATTATAAACTCCGAGTTGGATATTGCTAATACCTTTAATAATTATTTTTCAACTATTGGTGAAACACTGGCTAACAATATAAAAAAACCGCAATCCAATAATAATCAGACTAGAATGTCAGTTGCTCAAAGTGCTTTTTTCGATCCAATAACTGAAGGTGAAGTTATAGCGATTATTCAATCCCTTAAGTTAAATAAAGCACCCGGACCTGATTTATTAAAGGCTGAAATATTAAAAGAAGTGTCAGAAGAAATTGCATCTCCTTTAACATATTTATTAAATAAAATTATTGAAAATGGAAAATGTCCAACAGAATTCAAAGACGCAATTATCAAACCTGTATATAAATCAGGAAATAAGGATTTAAGTCAAAATTACCGTCCAATTTCACTAATCTCAAGCATTGCAAAAATCATGGAAAAAGCGATTAGAACTCGGATGGTAAAATTTTTAGACCTACATAAAATCATCTCTTGTAATCAATTTGGCTTTGTTGAAGGCAGAGGTACAGATGATGCCATTGCTTCACTAATGGGTCGCATTTATGATTTAGTCGATAGAGGAAAGCCCACATTATGTGTATTTTTAGACTTGGCCAAAGCTTTCGACACAGTTAGCCATAAGCAACTGTTGGAAACTTTAGCTGATGTAGGTTTCAGAGGCAACGTTTTAAGATTTTTCGAAAGTTACCTAGACAATAGGGTACAAAGGGTAAAAATAAATGAAAGTATTAGTGAGGGTAAGGTGATGAAGTACGGTGTTCCGCAGGGAACGATTCTTGGCCCATTATTGTTTATAATTTATGTTAATAATTTACTGTCTTTGAAATTAAAAGGTAAAATTATTAGTTACGCAGATGACACAGCTGTTCTGTATACTGCAGATAATTGGGAGAACCTAAAATTATTGGCTGAAGATGATTTAAAAAATTGTTTTGATTGGTTTGCACACAAACAACTAACTGTTAATTTTACAAAAACGTTCTTTCTGCCTTTTGGATCTTACAAAACCAGTCTGCCTAACTACGAAGCACTAACAATATCCAATGAAGGACGTACCGATCAACATATTCTGTCTGCTCATTCTGTAAAGTATTTGGGAATTACAATCGATAGGCATTTAAAATGGAACCTACATATTGCGAATGTGACAAAAAACCTTCGGAGTTTACTATATAAATTTAAATACTTAAGCAATATACTAGAACAGCCCCTCTTAAAAACTTTGTACTTTGCCTTAGTAGAATCCAGATTATCCTATGGGATTCTTGGGTGGGGTGGGGCGTATGGCAATCATTTGGAACAACTAAATGTCGTCCAAAGAAAAATTTTAAAATCAATTTATCGCAAACCCAAGCTTTACTCTTCGGAATTACTTTACAAGGAAACTAATATTTTTGATATTAGGCAGCTCTATTTTAAAGCGGTTACCGTATACCAATATAAAAATAGTCATACACTACAGTTTCCTTTACATGAATATTCCACTAGAAACAGGAATAAAGCAATACCCCCGAAAAGTGAAAAAACAATTGGACAGCGTTGCTTCACATACCTAGGACCTAGGTTATTTAATATTTTACCGTTTTATATTCAGAATGTTGAAAATATAAAACAATTCAAAATCAAAATAAAAAAATATATTACAGAAACGCCTCTTGGAGTAATTCATGATTTAACTGACATTAGAAAATAAAATAAGTGTTAAATAATTGGACTCATAGTAGTAATTGTGTTTTTTTTTTCTCATTTGTTGGTATGTTATTTTTTGATAAACAGAATGTAGGGATGATACAATTTTCTTCTAGTTTTTGAAATTCAGTTTTTTCTTTCTAATAATATAAAAATGGAATATTCATTGTTTTTTTTTTTTTTTCTTTTTTGTTGTCTTATTATTCATAAGTAATAAAAATTTGTATTGATTGTGAAAGGATAGTGTATACTTAGGTTATTTTCTGCATTATACATTAAACCAATTAACCACTGCACAAGCATTTTCTGCTTCAAGTGGTATTTGTGTTTATTTATAGGAAATTATAATGATCTTAATGTATTTCCATTGTATGTATTGTATCTTTTCTTTGAATAAACATTTTTATTATTATTATTATTATTATATTATTATTACTTACCGACACCATCAAATGAGTTAGTAAAGAAATCTTTATTATATTCTGCAAAAAAACTTTATAATCATCTCCCTCTGAAAATTATATCCTCAAAATCTTTTCTGGAATTTTAAAAAATGACGAAAACGTATCTATCTGTAAGGCCATATTATTCAGTAGTTGATTTTTTTAATGAGTGACTAAGAAATTGCATTTTTCTAGAAATTGGGATCATTCACGTATGACTGGGTAACATATGCAACAGTCTGATCTTGTTACATCCTAGGACTGTACTATTGATATCTTTTTTTATTGTTTTTTTTATCGAGTAGTTAGTGACATAGGAAATTTTTTTGTAAAATTTTTACGTAAATTGTAATCTTTTTTTATTAATTACTTTTGTAAGCTTTGTCTATAAAATTGTACAATTTTCAGTAGAAATAAAGCATATTTTTTATTTTTTAATTTTTTATTGAAAGTTCCACGAACATACCTTCTCCTTGGGCAATTTTAGAAATTATTTGTTTATATTTTTTTCCTTTGCTACCAACAACTTGTTCAGTAAATTTATAATATCTTTTATGTGCATTTGTAGCTAAAACTATTTTTTTATAATTATTTTGATCTGTTGAAGTAAAGTTAACAGGATTCTTTGTAAACAACAATGCGAATAATCCAACATTACCTTTATATTTTTTATTTTTTACAACTATATCATTACCAGCTAGAAATATTTGACTCTTACCAATAATTAATTTTTCTGTTTGTGGATCCAAACGTATACCATATTTAAAATCATTCTCATCTTGATACATACCTTTAATATATTTTCTAGGTAGTGTATCATATTTTTAAAATTTTTGAAATTTAGAAATTATACAAACAATAAAATTATTAAACTGACAGTAAGGACAAATTGAAAAAATGTCACATCCAGTGGGACTCAAACCCACCATCACTGCCTTATACGCAGGCATGCTTTAACCACTTAAGCTATTGGATGATCAAGTGGTTAGGAAGTGAAACGTTATAATGAACTCAAATCCCATCACATATGACATTCACTCACTTCCTCCTTAAGGACATGTTACATGACGTTAATGAGAGAGAAGATTTGTCAAATCGACAATTGAAACATCACTTTATTTGTGCCCTGTCTTATATTTTTATTCGGTTAGGAGACCGAAACCATTGATTTTTAGTAAACTATTATTTTTGAGATAACTCTCAACGTATTTTTAAAATTTAGAAATAGTTTGATATACAGTATGATTATAAATTATATCACAATTTCTATTTGATTTAAAGTATTTTACAACTTCCTGTGGAGGACGAAGATTACCATAACTATCAAAATATACAATTTTACAATTATTTTTTTTATATGCAGTCCAGTGTGTACCAAATCCATCTTTATTATCTAAATTGATAATACCACTTTCATTATTTAAAATTTTTTTAGGTAACATATTTCTCATATATACACCTCAAAAATTTGAAATTTTCCAGAGTTTTGCATATATTTCTAAATCAATATTTGTTAAAGGACGTTGTGGTAATTTCTTTGGATAATTAAATTTATTTATAAAAAAAGACCTAACTTTGACTCAACTAAATCAAACAAATCAAACAATAATCCCCTTAACCTCTTCAAGGACATAAACACATTTGTGTACATTTCGTTTAAAATATTGTATTGATAACTTAAACTTGGTTCTCATCTGCCCAGTGGCAACCGTTGTGGCCGTCTATAATCCCTCTCTCAAGTTACAACGAAATAGAGGTCAAAATCGCTTGGCTTTGTATCTCGAGGTATTTTTATTTTATCCGCGCTCTTTGGTGTTGTTTTGAGGTTATGAATAGAAATCGAGGTGCTGTATTTTTATCATTTGATATAATTTTGTGCGACAAAAATCGGTGAGTACTGAATAAATAACTGATAATCAATGTTGTATACTGAAAACAAGAATATTATTGTAGAGTGTTGCGTAAATTACGTGAAAATAACCGTACACATTTGTGTACGTGGTGCAGAAATATAACAAATCATTTTGTTTTTATTTTCATTTTAGAATAAGTGACCATGTTTCGAGAGGTAGCTACATCATCATTTTATGGTAGGAAAAAAGATAAAGTAGACATTTTAAGCTCTGTGCAAAATCCAAATAATTCGGATTTGGAGGAAATTGAAATTGACAACGATGGCCAATCAGAAGAAAAATTTGACTCTTTATTGGGATTACCAAATAACAGAGATACCATATAAGAACTTTTCGAAAGTGATTCTGATACTGATAGTAATGATGATAATCCTCTGCTTGACAGATACAGAAAACAAAAAGGACACAGGACAAGAGCAACTGGTCCAACATCGTCATCTGAGCCTTCTGTACCAGCAATGAGTCCCGAAATCTGGTATTCAGAAAAGGATAATGAATTTACAAACAATCCGCCTATTTTTCGAGGTAACCATCAAGTCAATATAAATGGAGATACGCCATATTCCTTCTTTGTGAAACTATTTCCTGACGAAATTTTCAACCTAATTACTACGGAAACCATTCGTTATGCAGTTCAGTCTGGAAAACACTCGTTTTCAGTTACCGTTGCTGAGATGAAACAATTTTTTGCAATAAATATCATGATGACCTACATAAAGTACCCTGCTTATAGGATGTATTGGTCATCCGTTCCCTGTCTGAGTTTCAATCTAATTGCCGACACTATGCCTCTAAAAAGATATGAAGAGATAAAAAGATATTTACACTTCAAAAATAATCACGAAATTCCTGAGAATAATGATGACGCATTCATAAAAGTACGACCTTTCCTTGATGTACTGGGTAGAACGTTTGCTGATGCTGCTACACCAACTGAATATATGGCTATCGATGAAATGATAATTCCATTCAAAGGAAGGAGTAGATGCAAGCAATATATCAAATCTAAACCCAAGAAATGGGGATTCAAAGTGTGGGTACGAGCTTTGGCAGATGGATATGTATCAAAATTCGAAATGTACCAGTCCTCAAAGAATCAAAATAAATCGGAATTAGGAATAATTGGTGATACAGTTGTGAGGCTATGTTCAGGATTAGAGGGTCTGAATCACAAAATATTTTTGGACAATCTATTTACATCTATACCAACAGTTACCTACCTGAAAAATCGAGATATACATGTGGTAGGAACTGTCAGGGCTAATAGAATCCACAAAGCGTGCGAAAAACTGACGGATGGTAAGACCCTACAGAAGAAAGGTAGAGGTTCATGTTCCATGACGACATCTCAAAACAACATTACAGTGCTACGATGGGCGGACAACAACCTTGTGCATATGATTTCATCTTTCGCTGGCAAGGAACCTCAAGACATTGTCAGAAGATGGGATAGGAAAACAAAAACGTACGTTGAGGTTCAGAGGCCACAGGCTGTTATTCAATACAATCGGTTCATGGGTGGTGTAGACTTGTCAGATAGAATGATTGCTCATTATCCACATGCCATCAAAAACAAGAAGTTCTATCTGAGAATTGTTTTTCATTTTATGAATGTAGCAATAATAAATGCTTGGTTGTTGTTCAGAAAAGTCAAATCATCTAGGATGTCTCTTCTGGAATTCAAAGCATCTATCTCTTCAACTATAATTGAACTCAATGGAAATGCAAGAAAACGAGGACGACCCTCAACACAAAATTATACACCAAAAAAAAGGCGTGGACTAAAGTTGCACCTGAAGTTCGCTTGAATGGAGTGGGGCACTACCCAATGAAAATGGACTACCAAAATCCACCACGATGTCATGACAAGCGCAGAACAAGATACAGTTGCAAGCAGTGTCAGGAGAGAATGTATGGAATCTTTTCATCAATAAATCATCTGCCCATTGGCAACATATGTGTACGTTTTAGTTTTTGAGTTTACAAATGCCAAATTTGACAATGGATTTTTTTTTAAATTTTCTTATGTTTCCTTATGTTAATTATTATAGTATAGAAAAATATTCAAAATTTTTTAATCAAAATATTAATTTGTCCCTGAAAAGGTTAACAACGTAGCAACCCCTTTTATACCCTTTTTTTTTCAATTATTTTTTATGATTACTTGATAACTTCCACAGATTGACATTATCAAATTTTTATATCTTGTTAGTCACATATTTACACTATACATAAAGACCCACTATTTCATACCATAACAATTTCCCAAATTTAAAATTTTATAAATTTAAAAAAAAAATTAATAATTTAAAATTTAAAACATACAACAATTAACACTTTATAACAAATTCTGAATACTTTAAGTTTCTTCAAAATACCTATACAGGCTCTCAATATTAAATATTCCTCTAACATTTCTTGTTATCGGATCTTCAACAATATAAGTATTAACACTTTTTTCATTTACTACCCTATAAGGTCCTTCAAATATAGCTTTTAATTTTCCTAATTCATTTTTGTTTAAATTTCCACTTATATAAGCTTTTATTATCACCAATTCTCCTTTCCTAAACTTTACAGGATATCTCACTTTTTTCTTAATTTTTTTATAATATTTTTCCCATGCATCCATTAATCTTTTTCTAACTTTTTCAATAATTTCATCATATCTTTTTCGATCTTCATCTACTTTCCAATTTCGTTTCGGTTTTCGACCTTACATTAAATGTGTTGGTGTTTCTTCTGTTATTACATTTGGAATATCATTTATGTACATTTCTACTTTATTAATATAATTTTCCCATTCTTTGTGTTCCCTTCCATTTAAACTTATTTTTAAAATTTTTATCACCTCTTTAATATACCTTTCTGCAGGGTTTGCTGCCGGATGTCTTATAATAATACAATTCTTTTTAATTCCCTACCTTTCTAAAAATTTTTCTAAATTCTGTCCTTGAAAATACGTTGCATTGTCCATTACACATGTCTTTGACATACCTATTTCTTCCATAATTTTTTCTAAACAATTTTTAATGCTTTTATAATTTGTTCTTCTACATGGGTATAATTTTATAAATTTTGTAAAAATATCAACAATTACTAATATATGCTTATTATTATTCTTACTTCTTATTAGATCACTAATAAAATCTATTGCTATTACTTCCAATTTTTCCATTGCTGTAACACTTTTCCCAATATTTATTTTCCTCTTTATATTTAATTTTAATCTTTTAATTTTATCTCAAACCTATTTGCTTTTAATTAACTTATTTTTTCTTTTTTTATAATTATATACAATGCTCTTCCAAATCTTTCTTAATGTTACCCTCTATTTCAAAATAATTTATATCATTATCTTCATATGTTTTCTTTTTATTCTCCTTATTGTAATTGAAATTAATTTTATGTTTAATTTTATTGTCATTATCATAATATAATCTATTTTTATATTTATTATCACCAACTTCATATATTTCAGTTTCATATTTTATTTCTTCACTTTTATAATATTTATCTTTTTCATTCTTCTTATCCTTTTCATATTCATTATTTAATTTTAATTTCATATTCTTTTCTTTATATGTAACATTTTCTTTATAATCTTTATTTTTAATTTTTTCTTCCTGTAATACCATATATAAACCATCCTCAGTTCTCTCATTTTGCATCTCTTGTAATTTTTTTGTTTCATCTTCAAATTTCTTCGCTACTTCCATTACAATCCTTTCCTTAGTTTGTTGTATTCCTTCTTATTTTCATTTTTCTGCTCCTTCACATTTTTTTCTATATTATTAATCTTCTCCTGGTGTATATTACCCATTTTCTCCATCGCCTTAAATCCATCTTTTAATTGATCTACTTCTTTTTGTATTTTGATATTTTCTTCTTTAATAATATATTTCATTTCATTTTTAATTTCACTTTTAATACAATTAATATCTAATTTTATGCCTTCTATATTTTCTTTTAAAATCTTTAACTCGTCCTTATCTTCTTTTCTATAATTTTTTTGTTTTCTACTATTTTTATCCATTTTTCCATTAATTTCATCTAATTTTTCATTTATTTTATTTTCCAATTTTCTACTAATTTCATCCAATTTTCTACTATTTTCATCCATTTTATTTTCCATTTTTTCCAAAAATTTAAACATTCTCTCCATCTCTGTTTCTTGATGTGGTTTTGAACTAGTCGCATCTCCTATCACATCTACTTGTACAACCTGAATAGTTGTGTTTTCTTCTCCTTCCGAAGATCCATCATTTTCCCTTATACCAATATGTTCTATTATTTCTATCGAAATAAGTACTAAGAGTATAAGTCACATTTTCTTCATTTCGATTTTTTTTACTATCACTTCATGTTTATCATCTAAATATGTGTCCTAACAGTACAAGTCTATGTTGAGAATTTTTTTCTAATAATTTGGCGTTAATCCCATCAGTATACTTCAAGTCCCATATTACATGGAATGTATAAGGAGTATAAGTCAAGCTATACTGTTAGGCCCCAAGTTTCTCACTGTTGACCAGATTGCAGACAGCTGACTTGTACTATTGAGACTTTTATTGCTCTATGTAGGTAGGTTGTTTATGCTTTTTTATTAGTCTTATCTCGTGACTATTGGCAGTGTGAGCTCTGGAAAGTGTTTATTTATTTATTTTGATATTATTATTAACTGAAAGTTTTTTAATTAATAGTGATTCCAGTGAATTGTATTATTATTTTAGTTGGTTAAGAGCAGGCAAGATGGCTTCTAAGAGCAGAGGCAAAAAAATACTCGACATATTGTTTGAGGATGGTCCAAGTAACATTTCAGGACAGCAAATTAAACCAATAGATGAAAATTATAAGCAGAAGGTTTACCTGGGTAAGCTTTAATTTTCCACTAATTTTCTAGCCACAGGAGCCGTATATGTGGCTTAAAAGGGTAAACTATCTGTATCTTTTATAGATTTGGACCATTACCAGAGAATTGATTCTGAAGAAGTCCAACACGCTCAACTAGTACAACCTATGGAAATAGTTGAAAGTGTTGATCAAGAAACTGACCAATCAAATCAAATAGAATTCTTGGAGAATGTTAACCTGTCAACGACGGCGGACATTAATCAATTTATTTGTTACGATGATGAAGAGGCAGGTCCAAGTAACATTTCAGGACAGCAAATTAAACCAATAACTGAAAATAATGAGCAGAAGATTTACCTGGGTAAGCATTCATTTCCTAGCCATAAGAGCAAAAAGTTAAACTGTGTATCTTTTACAGATTTGGACCATCACCAGAATAGTGTTTCTGATGAAGTCAAACAGACTCAACTACAAGATATGGAAATAGATGAAAGTGTTGGCCAAGAAACTGACCAAGGTAAGCATTTATTTCTATAGACAATTGAGGCTCAGAAAATGCAACACGTATCATAACTATCCATTTTTTCTAGATTATAACCCTGAACAGGAGTGTAATTCCTCCGATGAAGAAGTGTTCCATCAAACACGGAGTTCTAGCTCTAATATAAGGAATAGATCAAACAAACGCCATTTAGAACAAGAAGTAATCCAAACTACACCTACTGTAAGAAAATTTTCCAAGAAAAGGAGGACAGAAACTCTTGACGGAAAAGTAAAACCGGCAAGGGTAATGACGACTTTGATGGTTTGCCGTGCTAATTGCATGGAACGTATCCCTCCTGTGACCCAGGAAGGTATTTTTAAAGAATATTGGAGCCGCGGAAGTCGAGATGAACGAACTAAATTCGTTGCTAATTCAGTTTAATCAACTGAGCCTAAAGTTATTAGGAAACGAACTAATGATCCTGACAAAGAAAAATTCCGACAGTACACCAACACATTTCATTTTAAAATTAATGGGAAAATGTCTAAGGTTTGTCGAGGTTGCTTTCAAAAGACGTTAGGAGAAACGAACATGTTCTTGACAATTGCTATTGCGTCGGCCCAAAGATCAGCCACAGGTATTTTGGAACCCAGTAAGAGAGGTAAAGACTCGCCTGCTAATAAACTTTCAGACAACAGAATTTGAGCAATTCATAATCACATACAATCTTTCCCCGCCTATGAATCTCACTACACCAGAAGAAAAAGCAAAAAAAATATTTACCTGCTTATCTAAACTTGACAAAAATGTATGAACTCTATGTGGAACAAGTTGAAAACCCTGCCTCCAAATCAATTTATGAGCGTGAGTTTAAAACACTCAACATTTCTTTCAAAGGTCCAAAAGCAGATACTTGCCATAAGTGCGATGTACTTTCTATGAAAGAAAGAGTAGCAAAATCAGAGGATGAGTTGAAGTCGGTAACCGATGAGAAAAATAAACATCAAGATGAGGCAGATTTGGTATATACTAAAAAGCGAGAGGACAAACAACTTGCTAAGGAGGACAACAGCATTAAATGTTACGCATTTGACCTCCAACAGTGCCTGCCAACGCCTTACTTAAATACATCGGTGGCATTCTATAAACGCCAGCTGTGGACGTTCAACCTGACTTTTCACGAAACGACAACAGGGGATGTAACTTGTTTCATGTGGCATGAGGCCGAAGGTGGAAGAGGAGCAAACCAAATCGCCACATGTATTTTTAAACAACTATCAAGTTTGCCACAAGAAATCAAAAAAGTCATTTTGTATTCGGATTCATGTGGGGGACAAAATAGGAATTCATATGTCTCAGCAATGTTTTTAACGCTGTTACAGCAATATCCTCATCTGGAGCAAATAGACCACAAGTTTATGGTAAGTGGCCATAGCCACCTTGAATGTGATGTTGATCATGGGATGATAGAAAAACAAAAAAAACATCTTCAGATGCAAATTTCAGTTCCCCACGATTGGTACCAGTTGGTACGAGCTACTGGAAAAAAGAAAAAATTTCAAGTGGTGGAATTAAACCATAAAGATTTTATAAACTATTCTGATCTGTATAAAAGCCATCTTAAACTTAAACAAAAAGATAGCAACGGTAACTCCTTCAAGTGGACGGAGCTGCGCTGGCTAAGGTACATTCAGAGACATAAAGGTATTTTTTTCAAGTGTTCGTTGGACGAAAGAGAAGAATTTCGTTACATGAACTTGGAAGGAAGGATATCTCAAGACACACCGTTGAATCCGTTACCTTGCTACACATCCTCATTATCAATTTCTAATGAAAAAAAGAAAGATATCTTAGCCCTTCTAGAGTTACTAAGTCCAGATTTTCACGGTTATTACAAAAATCTGAAAACTACCAATAATGCTAAAAGCATTTTGCCTGACCTGGTGGAAGAAGAAGATGACGAAATAGAATAAAATGCGTTGTTTCTTAATACTTGAATACTTGTTGAACACTTTTTTTAATAAAAAAAGATTATTCGATTTAAACCTCTTTATTTTTACACGATTAAATTAATAAGTAAGTATAGAGATTATAAAAATCAAACCAGACTAAAAATATAAGTCAACGTTGGTAGAACATCCTAACAGTATAAGTCACCTGATTTATTAAAAAAAATTTTTTTTTTAGTTTAATTACTTTCAATAAAATAGAACACATTCAACTTGCGCAAAATGTGTAATAAATTACCTATAAAGTTTATGAATGCAAGAGAAAGACATTCAGAAAACTTTCGAGGCGTTTTCTCGAAAACCATTATATTTGACTTATATTCCTTGTACTTATTTCGATAGATTTCATCTACATCTTGTCCTATACCATCATTACTTTTTCTTTCATGCCTATTTTCACTGTATTCTTGTATTCCATCTTCTCTTCTTCTATTTCTTCTATTTTGTCTTGTATCCATTTTATTTAAGTATTTTATATTTAATTTAAAATGTCAATTTGTTATATTTATTTAATTTATATGTAGATTTTAAAAAAAAATTCTTTAACTTTATGGTCTTTATGTATATATAAATATTATTAAGATTCTCACCTAATCCCCTTATTTCTATTATAATTTGTATTATGTTGTATTTCAATGCTTCACTGCTCTAGTCTGCTAATCACACTTTTGTCTATATCACGCTCTCAATATACTGCTTCCTGCAAACTGGACTACTCTATTTAACTGCTTTACTTGGACCCCACGTTGGGCGCCAATTTTGTTATGATTTACAATCACCAAATATATATATTGTTGTTGGCCTCTTCAGGGTGGGTTCATCGATTAACATTAACTAAAATTTCATATTTCATTTTATACAACATTTAATCTAACATTTTAAACATTCACTACAATAGTATAATACAATACAATCAAATTTGTTCAATCAAATACTTATAACTACTCATAATTTATAATAATTTTGCCCCTTTTCCTAAAATCCCTCTAATAATTATCTTTATTATAAAATAATACTATCAGCTGATACTACCTTTATAACAGAAATACTTATCTTAATGTAAATTATTCTTATAATCTCCAAATGATAATTTCAATCTATGTAATTTCTTTTTAATTTCAATTTCCACATTCTACTCCATATTCTATTTCTCTTTAACTATATTAACGACACTTTTTACATTATTCCATTATATTCAATTTTATATTTTTTTAATTACAATTCATGTGACATCCGTAAAATTTCCTTGACTTAACTAAATCAAACAAATCAAACAATAATCCCCTTAACAACGTAGCAACCCCTTTTATACCTTTTTTTTCAATTATCTTTTATCATTTTATATATATATATATAAAATGTTTATTAATTTTACATTTTGCATAATAAAACACGTTTTACATTTTTATTACAACAATTTTATATATAAATAGACGAAAAATTATTTGTAGTATAATGTCGTTAACAAGTTAAGAAGAAACAGTAATAGAAAAGATTATTAAAAATTCTACTCCGCGATCCAGTGAATTTGAGTTTGTAAGTAATTTTTTTTTTTAATTTTTTGTTTATAATTTCTAAAAATTTTAATAATATAAATTTAAATATGGAAAGTTTAACAAAACGTTGTAGAATTTTAAAAGTATCGGAAGAAAAAGTGTTTGATTTTCAAAGATACTATCAAAAGAAACTCAACGTACAGAATATGTACGAACCCCTTCTTTCGGTACCGATCCCGTGGTACCAAAGGAAATTATGGAAAAATATATTTGTGATGATGATTATTCTGTTTGCAACGTGTATAATTCTGTGGTTGTCGAGTATTTCGATATGAAAAAATACGCTATGTTATGTCAAGATTGTTTTAAAAACAATATATATAAATATAAGATTGAAGATTTTTGGACACATGTATATGTATCCCATTGTCATTTACGAGGTCATATTTATTGTACTAATTGTGGTTAAGATGTTGTACATTATAAAAATTACAGGTATTATTCTGCAGAAGAAATGCAGTTATATGCTGAAACTATGCTAGTTATAGTTAGAAGATGTCCAATTCGAGACCAACTACAGCAATGATGCAATGTCCACAGGATTGTCTAATTCTATTGTTGGAATTAATTTGGCCGGAAGTGGGATTGACAGTAATGATAATAACTCAAATTTTGGAGATGCGTCAATTGGTAGCTGCACAAAAGATAGACCTGAGTAGAAAGGGATGCACTTCAGAACACTTTGACCTTTGAACCCTGGCCTACCCCCTCCAGTACACCCACGGCTTGCAGCAGGGTGCAAACTTCAGATCGTTAAGTTAGGGATCTTAGCCAAGAAGCAAACCTTTGTGACGTCATCGTACCAATAGCCTTGCCAACTTCAGGTCGTTTTCAAAATAATAAAACGTTTAATAATATTTAAAAAAATCTTTTCCTTGAACCGTAAAATTCATCATATTTATAAGTACAAACCAATTCGTTATCAGAAGGTATATTTTTAAAGTTTGTACGTTATATCACTAGACAATAGAGGCGAAAAACATATAAACCGCATTCAGCGATAAGCGTGTATATAAAAATTTTGAATGATGTGTCAACTTGACCTCGTATAGGGCGGCCATCTTGCTAACAGTGGTGCCAACTTCAGACCGCTTGTATGTTTTCAAATAATCTTTTAGGGAAGAAAATCGCTAATAGAGAATCAGCCTATGTGATAATTGGTATAAAAAACATTTATATTATTCGGTGTCATTTGAATTTTTCTGCACACCTTCATCTCTCGATGGCGCCATGCGCTTTTAGAATATTTTATTGTGCCTATTAGCTGTTTTAAATCACTTTGTTTTTATAATAAATTGAAATTTGTAAATATATCAAAAGGTATAAAAATAAATGTTTTATGCTCACCTGTTTAATTTTCAAACACTTCAATAAAAATAATAACAACATAATGGATGATGCAATACTTTTAATTAGGTCACGTGACAAAGAAAATTTGAAAGAACAATATCAGCTTTTTACTTTAAGGA
This sequence comes from Altica lythri, assembly GCA_964028335.1. Classification (NCBI taxonomy): domain Eukaryota; kingdom Metazoa; phylum Arthropoda; class Insecta; order Coleoptera; family Chrysomelidae; genus Altica; species Altica lythri. The sequence goes on along the minus strand of CAXIIO010001497.1, from coordinate 69,882 downwards.
TATCTATAAATAATAACTCATGGACTACCGTCATGTTACCAGACACACAGTTGAACGTCATTTAAATTAAATTGAATTATTCTGCGCATTTTCATCTCATCTTTCGATCAAAGGTGTCGAGCCACCGAGCGAGGTCATGCGTATTTCATATTTTATTAAAAAAAATAATTTTCGTTATCATCATACCCCATCTATCGATCCAAACGACTGGTGACTACAGCTACTTACCCACAAGGTCACGCGCTTTGATTTATTTTTAGTATTAGAATTTTTTATTCTGACAAAGAATTCTGTGACTATCAACCTAAAAGTATTTCAAAAAAATTGTTTTGCCTTTACTTTTATAATAAATTGAATTTTTCTAGATTTTTTAAATATAAATACCTGTAAAATAAACTTCTTATTATTCTGGATGATGCAATACTTTTTAAAATTACGCAATATTACGTAATTAAGAATAAGAGATTCTGAACAGATCACTCTTTATAGGTTTTCGAAAAGGTCACGTGACATGTAAAATTACGGTGAAAATTGAGAGAAATTATTGATGTAAAACTATTTATCAGTCGTTTGATTATTTACTAATTTAAGGTTACCTGATAAGACGGTCGTTAACTAGTCGTAAGACTTTTCCTTATCATCGTACCATTTTTACATGCTACCAACTTTACAGTGCTACCAACTTTCGTGTTAAATCACCTGTACCTGTCATTTGTGTCACCCTACATTTTGTTACCCTACCACCCCTCATCATCATCCCCAGTGCCCAAATAGAACTTAGAATAATTTTTGGATGAGAATAAGTGTAGAAAAAAAATTCTGTGTGATGGCAGTTGTGGGATTCGAACCAACAAACTCATGTGTACAAAGTTGACGCCTTAACCAACAGGGCTATCAACTGACTTGTAAAATAAAGTTGAAATGTGTTAGACAAACAGCTCCGTCTACGTCATACGGTTGTTGGTAAGTTAGCAGAGGCGTACTGTCGATTTTTAGATATTTAGCAGAGTCCTACTAACATTAGCCTAGCCTAGCCTCGCCTCATGAAATCTTTTTACTAAGTCAAATAAATTAAAGTATAATTACAACAAATTAAATTAAAATGAAAATACAGTTTTTCTATAATTTTTTTTATTATAATATTAAAATGTTGTAACTTCATATACTATGTTTTATTAAACTCCAATAATTTCTTGTGGTCTCATCAACTAATGTGGCATATTGGTAATCATTCTCCATACAGATCCATTCCTCTTCAAAGAACGGTTGTTGTGCATAAATTCTATTCCAAGTTTTTATATAGTGAGGAACAGTTTGGTCTTTTATATTGATTAAAGTTTCCTGAGAAGGAATGGGTGGGTTGATAAGTGGCTAAAACAGTAGTTAAGAATCTTGCAATGTTTCATTTCAATATAAAGAATTTCTATCCAAATGAGTATCAATCAATATGTTACAGAAACAAAAATATTTTTTACAATTACTGCACCATTTTGTTCCATACAGCTTTCTACAATAATATTTTTTTTAGACTGACTAGGAATATTCGTTTTGTTGTCATTGTTTTTTTTTTGTTTAAAATAAAATAAAAACTGCATTATAATCAATTTGGTTTTATTTTAAATTACAATCATTTTCTAATCTAATAAAATAAATTGATCAAACATTTTTCTATAACGTCCTTTGTTTATGTTAAAGTCTTTTTATCACATTAAATTAGTTGATCAGCAAGTTAGGAATATTCACCTCAACCAGCTGAGCTAGTAGAAAACTTATCTCTTTAGATTATAGAAGTTTATATAATAGCATTGTTATATTTGAAATTATTATTAATTAGTTATAACAATGGGTGGTCAAAAAAGATGTAAGTAAAATAAGTATTTAACGATTATTGTAATTAAAAATGACATGTCATAGAAGTGCTTCTAGGATGCCATTGCCATCCCCGCCTCCATTGCCTCCACCGTATGTAAAATATGTATTTAATCATTATTGTAATTAAACATGTTTTGTCATAAAAGGTCTCTTATGATGTTGCTAAGACTACCACTACCTCCACCTCCTCCACCGTAAATAAAATAAGTATTTAAACATTATTGTAATTAAAAATGTTATGTCATAGAATTCCAGTAACCCCATCGCTTCCATCGTAAGTAAAATAAGTATTTAAGCATTATTGTAGTTAAAAAATGTCTTGTCATAGAATTCCAGCAACCCCATCGCCTCCATCGTAAGTAAAATAAGTATTTAAGCATTATTGTATTTAAAAAATGTCTTGTCATAGAATTCCAGAGAGTGCACCACCGTTGCCTCCACCGCAAGTAAAAATAAGTATTTAATCATTATTGTAATTAAAAATGTTTTTGTTTTAGTGACGACCAGGATATATTAGATCTGGTAGGGCCTCCAGAACTTTATGTTCTGGACCCGCCTCCATTGCCTCCACCGTAAGTAAAATAAGTATTTAATCATTATTGTAATTAAAAAATGTCTTGTCATAAAAGGTCTCTTATAATGTTACTAGAGCTACCACCGCCTCCACTACCTCCACCGTAAGTAAAATAAGTATTTAATCATTATTGTAATTAAAAGATGTCTTGTCATAAAAGGTCTCTTATGATGTTACTAGAGCTACCACCGTTGCCTCCACCGTAAGTAAAAATAAATATTTAATCATTATTGTAATTAAAAAATGTCTTGTCATAGAATTCCAGAGAGTGCACCACCGTTGCCTCCACCGTAAGTAAAAATAAGTATTTATTCATTATTGTAATTAAAAATGTTTTTGTTTTAGTAGCGACCAGGATATATTAGACCTGGTAGGGCCTTCAGAACTTTATGTTCTCGGCTAGATCAGGCCAATAACCCTTTTTTTTTTCCTTTCCTCACCCTTCCTTTTATTTTCTACCCTTTATCCTTTTAGCCCAGTTTCTCGTGCTGTCTATCGTTACGTTCAACTTTTGTTGAACAACTAAGAGGCTTTTTCCTATCCTTTTAGAAAAATTGTATTAAAATTCTTACCTTTGAGAAATTAAATAGGATTACATTTTTTTGTAATTTTACCATAGAAATTTTTAACAGTGTACTAAAGAACCTCTATAACAACCAATTGTAGTGACGTGATTGCGTGATATTGAAAATTTCTGCAGAATTTGCAAAATCATCAAATACTTTTAGAATAACAACTTGACATTGAACTTAGCAAGAAGTTACAATCTTCAATTATTATTATTATTATTATACTGTTTCTAAAAGAAAAATTGAAGTATGTGAAAAAAAAAATTGAAAACGTTTTACGTGTTTTATTTATTACCCTACAAATTTTTACATAAGCAAAAATATAATTTTTTTAACTATAAAGAAAATTAAATAAAAAAAATTCTAATTGAAATATAAATAGTAAACATAAATCTTTAGGGTTAGAGTGATAACAGACTTTGCTTTTTCTGACTAAAATTTAGTTATAATATGCACTTGACACCACTAAAATTTTTTAGGTATACAATAAACTTTTAATCTGAATATATGGTGTATTATTTCTTTTTAATATGTTCCGTTGAAACGACCAAAATAACGTTCAAATTCGCCGTGTTGACGTCTATTTTTTGACATTTTGACTTTCATAAATTTAATAACGATAAAACGTCAAAAACTGACGCTTTTGTGTCACTTTAAAATGATGTTTTTCCATAAGAAATACATGTAAATCGAAAATTTCTTTTTACCAATTTTTAAAACGTTGAGACAACAAATTTTAACGCTGTTTGAACCTTTTGACGTTTTACATTTTGGTACTGTGACGTTTATAAAATTTGTAACGATAAAATAACATTTGTTGACGCTATACTTATCGACTTTAAGATAAAAGTCATGATTTTTTATACAAGTTTATTACATATTTTCTAAATCTCTTATTACATTTTGTTTATAAAAGTAAATATACTGACGCAAAGCGTTACATAATAAAGGATCAGTACATTTTTTACTATATACATTTAATGCTTTAAAACAGTTATCATTAAAATTTCTTTTAATAATATCTATAACATTATTATAATAACAATTAAAGTTAATATTTTCTATAAGTGAAATCTGATAAGCTACGATAAAATGATGTACTCTAACAAGTTCATCTACATCCTTTTCCGTTAGATGATATCTTACACCATGTTTTGCAACTTCTATGAACTTGGTGTCATCGTATACCAACTGTCGTATTGTACAAAAATCTCCACATGAAAATGTTACTGGATCATACTCATCTACGTAGGTTGGTAGTGGTTCAATAAAAAATGTGCTTCTGCTTAAAAATTCAATAAGATCAAGCCATTCCATTTTTCCAGACGACAATTTACTTGCCTTACAGTATTCTGATAAAATAATAGCTGAAGAAAATGTTCTTGCGGGAAAAAAACCAACTGTTATAACATACCCCTCAATTGTGAAAGATGATTGTAGCAGCAAATAATTTTCACGTTTAACTTTGTCTTCGTAAAAATTTAACATTCTATTTCGTTCTTCCATATAGATAGAATCTTCACTACTACTCACAGAATATGACGGCAAGTCTTCACTACTATCACCACTGTCTGGTGTCATCACCTTGTTTGAAACTAAATTAAAAAAAAAAATGTTTTTCCAAGTCAAACTTTTTAGTCGGACCGCAGACTGAACGGTTTGAGCAATAGATAATATGAATCAAAAAGGCCCCCGGAAGCCGCAAAAACGTACCTAGTTTGTCATAAGAATACGTGTAAAAAATGTTCAAAGTAAGAAACAACGGAGTTTATAAATATAAGATTTTTCAATACCTCTATTATGCGAACTATCAAACCCTAACCATTTAACGTCAGAGCGTAGCAGAGCATCATAGCAGAGCGTAGCAGAGCATCATAGCAGTGCGTACCAGTGTGTAGCAGAGCGTAGCAGTGGACAACATAGCAGAGCGTAGTAGTGCACAATAGAGCAGAGCGTAGCAAAGCGTAGCAGAGCTTAGAAGAGCGTAGCAGTGCACAATAGAGCAAAATATGGACCCTCTATAACGAACATGACGACCCAAACTTTCTTGTAGAAGGTCTTAAAATTTTATCAAAAAACAATGCCTTAAATGGAAAAGAAGCCAAATTAATTACAGACGAATTGCGCTATCTAAAGATTATTTACTAATTAAATGCTTTACTACGAAAAAAAAAACTAAACGAACCCAAGTATAAATAATAAATATATTGTTTTATAATATATTCTTACCAGATAAAAATAACAAGAATTTACATTTTTTAATTATATACATAACCCAAAGGATTGCTCATTATCTAAATGCAGCGATGACGTAATTTCCGTCGGCTAAACATGTTAATTTCGCAGAGATTTTATCGAACTGTCTCTGAAACGGGCCAACGCCCTAAATTTTATCATTTTCTGAAAAAATTATCATCGCTTTTTGAAAAATAGACTTTGTGTTGTTCTAATAATTAATTATAAAATTAAGTACTATTATTCTTTTAAATAAACTAGCTTGTAAATTTTTATCACAGCATGATAACCTGTAAACCTCAACTCGAAAATATAGTTAATTTAATACAGGGAATTCGTAAAATGACTAATTGTAGTGTTTTATACACATAAGTCAGCTGTTTTCATAAAAATTTGAAAATAAACACCCCTGATTTTTCTCAAACAGCATTTTCTTAGACCCTTTTTCCTTATCAGAGAGTACCACGTGACCGTTTTGAAAACCTATAAAAGAGAGCAGCAGCAGCGTCTGGTTCATTTCTGTTGCTGCTGCTACTGTTATCAGTCGCAGTAAATTTGTGTGCGTTTTTGAGTTTTTAAAAATTTTGAATTTTTTCGAATTTTTTTCGAGTTTTTTACTTTTTTAACTGGTGGTGTTCTTATCAGCTTTTACCGTACGATTGCAATTTTTTGTTGAATTGTAAAAAATTTTGAATCTTTTCGAAATTTTTTCGAGTTTTTACTTTTTTAACTGGTGGCGTTCTTATCAACTTTTAGCGTAAGATTGCAATTTTTTTAGAATTTTAAAAAATATATATTACATTTTGAAATTGTACTCATTTATTTTTTGTTGATATTTTTTTTAAAATATTAATAATAATAATTCTTTATTTTCTTTTTGACAAACATAATTTGTATAGAATTAGTCAAATCTACAATATAAAAATGAACAATTGGTCATTAAAGGTTTTAGCTCGTAGGTTCATAACTACTTTTTGTGCGTACCTACATAGTTTTCAGCTCGTTTGTGATCAGTATACAGGGTTTTTTTTTAGCAACGACCAAGAGAATTTAAAAAATCTATTGGAAACTGCATTGACTGATGCAAAGAAGAAGGTTGGCTACGAAAAGGGTGATAAAATTCGCATAATTGCACGAAATCGTAATTTTAACCACCCTATTTCGACACCCACCACTGCAGATGCCTCAATGGAAAAGTTTTGGACCAAATTAAAAATATAGTAACATCTAACGAAAAATTCATGGTAAGTGACACAATTTTTGATATACAAATTTTTAAAATACCTAGGGGTAGCGGTAGACATAAAATGATAAATTTGTCAGAGGACCGGCGCACCAAAAAAAGCATTACCCTGATTAAAAACAGTGATACGCTTTGTGGTGCAAGAGCAATTGTAACTGCTCTTACATACGTCACAACAGAGATTTTGGGTTACAAACTAACAAATAATGATGTAACCTTTATACGAAAGGGCCGAAAATTACAGACTGTTTTAGCCGAAAAGCTTTGCAGTATGATGGGAGGATGCTATGTCGACGGCTTCACGTTGGATGATTTTAAGCAGGCTGAGAAGATGTTGGATATACAAATTAAAATTATATGCGCCGAGAGTTTCAATGGTGTAATATACGAAGGTGGTGAAAATGTTACGAAACTTTATTTATATAAAAATGGTAACCACTTCGACGTGATTAATAGCTTAAAGGGTTTGCACGGTACAAATTTTTACTGTGAGAAATGCAATACACCTTACCAAAGGGTGCATAAATGCAAGAAAGCACCCTTGTGCACCATCTGCAAACAACCTGAACACTCCTTATCGACGAAAATTAAAATTCTTTGTGAGAATTGTAATAGATTTTGTTTTAACGACGACTGCCTACCATCACACAGAATCTTGCAAAAACATATTTAAATGCAAGGTCTGTAACAAGCTTTGTAACAGAGGTCAGAAACACCAGTGTGGTTATACAATGTGTAGAAACTGTAATGATTTTGTTCAAATATCCACACACCATTGTTATATGATGAAAAAAGCAGCCAAGGGTGGTTTTTGTAAAGTCCGTTGTCACTGTAATCAGCGCTCTAATGTTATAAATATGGGATGTAAAAGTCTGCATAACCAGCCAATAATATGCAAAGAACCATGCATTTATAACAAGCTATCTGATGAAACGATACAACGTTGTACCTACACAGAAAACTATATATTTTTTGACTATGAAGCCATGCAAGACACCGGTATATACATTCCAAATCTCGTAATTGCTCACGATTTTAACGGAAATAAAGTTACGTTTAAAGATAACGAAGAGTTTTGCAGTTGGCTAATATCTGAAAAACATCGCGGTTATACAGCGGTGGCTCACAATAGTAAAGGATACGACAGCTATTTTATTTTGAAGTACTGTGTGGCAAATACGATAAAACCCTACACAATATAGAATGGATCAAAATTGATGTTGCTGGAAATATCTTCTATTAAATAAAAAATAATAGATAGTTCTAATTTCGTGAGTGGTCCTCTGGCAAATTTCCCCAAAACGTTTGGACTAAAAGAGGTTAAAAAAGGGTATTTCCACACTTTTTCAATACTCCTGAAAACCAATATTATAAAGGCTGTTTGCCAGATGCAAAGTACTATGGGCCCAACACAATGAAACCAAAGCAAAGAGAGGAATTTTTAAAATGGTATGAGGCACATAAAAAAAACGAGTTTCATTTACAAAGGAATCTACATGATTACTGTGATTCAGATGTAGATATTTTGCGAAGGGGATGTCTGGAATTTCGTAAGGAATTTTTGGAAATAGCTAATATTGATCCATTCCAATATCTGACTATTGCTAGTGTATGTATGGCTATTTACCGATTAAAATATTTACAGCCAAAGACCGTTACCGTTGTGAAAGAGGATCTGAAAGATACGTACAGTAAAGGATCAATCAAGTGGCTTAGTCAATTTTCTGGCGTTCAACACGCTCTTAACGGAGGTGAAGTCACAATCTGTGGAGCAATCAAGTGGCTTAGTATATTTTCTGGCGTTCAACACGCTCTTAACGGAGGTGAAGTCACAATCTGTGGAGCTAAAGTAGACGGTTTCGATAAAGAGTCGAATACTGTGTATCAGTACCACGATTGTTTCTGGCACGGTCACCCAAAGTGCTTTAAGGCGGTCACTGTTAACCATGTGAACAATAAGACAATGGGTGACTTGCTTAAAAAAACATTGCGAAGAAGTGCTCAGATAAAAAAGGAGGCGGATTTCAGCTGGTAGAAATATGGGAATGTGAATGGCTTAAATCAAAAGAATGTAAACAAAGGCCAGAACCTCAGATCGTGGAGCCGTTAAAGCCTAGAGATACGATTTTCGGTGGCCGAACAAATGCGATAAAGCTGAAAGTAACGGGTAAAAAACTCCGTTACATAGATATCGTTTCTTTATATCCAACTGTACAATATTATGACCGCTACCCCGCTGGCCCCCCTGTTAAAATACATGCACCTGAATCATACGACCCCACATGGTTTGGTCTGATACATTGCCCAATACTGCCTCCTACTAATAATTTATATCACCCCGTCCTACCTGTCAAAACTGACAAATTAATGTTTCCTCTATGTAACCAGTGTGTAATATATAGACCTAAAAAGTGTAAACATACTGAATCTGAAAGAATGTTGGCCGGCACGTGGACAACTCTGGAAATTAATAAAGCCCTGGAAAAAGGATATAAGATACAAAATATTTATGAGGTTTGGCACTTTGAGCAAACCTCTACAGATTTGTTTAAGGGCTATGTCGAAGATTTTATGAAGATAAAATTAGAAACTAGTCTACATACGTATGCCTCTAATGAAGAATACGCTCGAGTTTTAAAAGAGCAAATGGGCATAGAGTTAGATTTAGAAAAAATCTCCCCAAATCCCGGCAAAAGAGCAGTCGCTAAAATATGCCTGAATAGCCTATGGGGTAAGTTTGGGCAAAGGATGAACATGACACAGACAGAGTATGTTACGGACCTCAAAAGATGGTACGAAATTATTATGAATGATAAAATCAATATTACAAATGTCATATTTATTAATGATTATATAGCCCAAGTGAGTTACGACTATAAAGATGTTTTTGTTGAAGACCCTACATCTACAAATATTTTTGTGGCATTGTTTACGACCAGTAACGCTCGTCTAAGACTGTACGAGATGATTGACAGATTAGGAGAGGCTGTAGCGTATTTCGATACTGACTCAATTGTCTATATAGACGATGGCCTAAACACTGTCGAAACAGGTGATTTGCTGGGCGAATGGAGTGACGAGTTACCTGATGATTATATTGTAGAATGGCTGGCAACTGGTCCAAAAAGTTATTATTACAAAACAGCCAATAGTAAATAGGTTACTAAAATCAAGGGTTTCACATTAAATTACGAGAACGCTCTAATACTGAACGGCTCAACGATAAGTGACATCATACACGACCCCGCCAAACAAATCACATTACAGTATGATCCAATCGGCCGAGACACTCATACCAAAGATATCGTTACTAAAAAAAGAACTACTAAAACATTTAAAATGGATTACAAAAAAAGGAAGATTGTGTATGATGACAAGTTTATGGATACCCAACCTCTAGGTTTTAAGGCGTCTTAGACATACCTAGTTCACAAACTAAAAACTCTTTATTCATAGTTAAATACTCGTGAAGTACAGACGTGTCAAGATGTGGTCTGTAAATATTATAAATCAACGGAAAATTAAAAAATTTAATGCTCACCAGTGGATTTTCCAAATATGTTGCGAAAACTATGTAGGAGAGGGTCTTAATCAAGAGTCTGCTCTTAACGATATAAAAAAGCAAATTGGTTACAAAAAGGGTAACCGAATACGCATTGTGGCATTAAATGACAATTTTAACCACCCTATTTCATCACCCACTACTGCAGATACCTCTATGGAAAAGTTGTTAAAACAAATTGAAAACGTGGCCAGTTCCAATGCTTATTTACAGCTTAAAGATACGAAATTTGATATTCAAATCTTAAAAATGCCTCGCTAATCACAAAAACAGCAAAAAAAAGTTTTTTGAGTTAGCTTATGGAGACATAAGAGCCTTGAAATTTTAGTTTTAAGAATTAATGTTTAGTGATTCGAGGTGGCCAATGAGAATTGGAGCCTTGAATTTTTAGTTTTAAAATAATATAGTATTTCGAGGTAGCTTATGGAGACATAAGAGCCTTGAATTTTTTAGTTGTATTATTTCGAGGTAGCTTATGGAGACATAGCCTTCAATTTTTAGTTTTAAATAATATAGTATTTTAAGGTAGCATATGGAAACATAAGAGCCTTGAAATTTTAGTTTTAAGAGTATGTATTATTTCGAGGTAGCTTATGGTGACATAAGAACCGACAAACTAAATTCCCTACTTAAAACTACTATATACAACTAAAATAATAAAAGTTAAACTTTTCACCTGTACAGTCTTCTTCTTACGTTGATGTGAATTTTTCAGCTTTTCATACACAATAATTTTCCGGTTTTCTCCTTATCCACAAATTGATCTACATTTTTCAAAGGTGACATCTTTCACACACAGTGATTTCATTCTTCCAGTTTCCACTTTTTTTTAAATATATCTAAAAAATAACAGAACCTATTAGGAGATATAATAAGCAGTAAAACCTCAAATGCTACGAACATATTTCTTAAATTTCTTATAATTAATTGCGAATAATGTAAAATTCTTAGACCTACATATATCTTATGGTTAAAACAATAAATCTCTCTTTTTTTAAATATAGCTACAAAGAAAAAAACTTACTATGCTTTCCAGGTTGATGTGATTTTTCCTGTTTTCTCCTTATCCACAAATACCCCTTCATACAAAGTGATTTTACTTTTATTCAGATTCCTCTTTTCCAAAATATATCTAAAAATAACAGAACGTAATGTATCTATTAGGAAATATAATAAACAGCAAAACCTCAAATACTACGTTAATATTTCTTTAATTTCTAAAACTTGATCGCAAATAATGTAAAATTTGTTAATCCCTAGGATTTTATTAAATATTTTAAAAACTTACCTGTTTTTTTATTATTTGTAATACACTTAACTAAACACTATTATTTTGTACATGAAAATGAAATGAATTTGATTTCCAGGATATGTCTACGATAAGACGAAGGTTACTCTTCCTGCTTTGATAAAATTTTACTAACTCAACTTAAAACAATGACCATTGTCATAAACGAGGTCAAGTTGACACATCATTATAAATTTTTATATAAACACTTATCTCAGAGTGCGGTTTATATGTTTTTCGCCTCTATTGTCTGGTGATATAACGTACAAACTTTGAAAATATACCTTCTGATAACGATTTGGTTACAATTTAATTCTTAACGTTTACTGAGCGATTTTCTGCAATAAGATTTTTAATATTATTGTGAAGGTTACAAGACTTATAGTGTCTTAAGGTAATCATAGAATTTTTGCTTTACTTTAAAACATTATGTAAATAAAACATTTCTTTAAATTAATGCAACTACCGGAACATACTTCCTTTTAAGAATTTCAAGCGAGTTAACGCATCTAGGCTATTCGCGCTGATGTCACCAGAAATAGGAGATGCCCCTTCCACAAGAAGGTTCTAACAAAACTCACGACATACCGGCATTTTCAGCTTTTTAACATAATATTTCATTGTTATTAGTTGTTAATAAAGTTCCTTTTCGGTTTCATTTCAAATTGTAATTTTTTTAAAAAACATCATTTTTTTCGATTTCGAATCTAAAAGTAGCGAACCTGGTGAGTCATTATTAGGGCTGTGAAGTTATAAAAAGTTTATTATTTCATTCTACGGTAATTTATATTTAAAAACTAGAAAATAAATCAAAGCGCGTGTCCTTGGGACCTGCTGTCGTTTGGATCGAATGATGAATTAGATTGATAAAGAAGCGCAGAAAATTTCAATTTAATTTAAATGACGTTCAACTGTGTGTCTAGTAACATGACGGTAGTCCCGGTTTTTGTATACCAATTTTCACATAGACTGATTATCTATTATCGTTAAAATCGCGGTTTTTATTCACCAGTGACAACACATTTATCTGGTGTGGTAAAAGTTAAGTTGTTATTATTTTTATTGTCAGTGTTTAAAAATTAAACAGGTGAGCATAAAACATTTATTTTTATACCTTCTGATATATTTACAAATTTCAATTTATTATAAAAACAAAGTGATTTAAAACAGCTAATAGGCACAATATAATATTCTAAAAGCGCGTGGCGCCATCGAGAGCTGAAGGTGTGCAGAAAAATTCAAATGACACCGAATAATATGAAGGTTTTTTATACCAATTATCACATAGGCTGATTCTCTATTAGCGGTTTTTCTTCCCTAAAATAATACTTAAAAACATACAAGCGGTCTGAAGTTGGCACCACTGTTAGCAAGATGGCCGCCCTATACGAGGTCAAGTTGACACATCATTCTAAATTTTTATATAAACGCTTATCGCTGAATGCGGTTTATATGTTTTTTGCCTCTATTGTCTGGTAATATAACGTACAAACTTTAAAAATATACCTTCTGATAACGAATTGGTTTGTACTTTGTAAGGTTAATTTACCCTTGCTAGCTCCAGGGTTGTGGCTTCCTTCTGGTTTTTTCTTTTGACTTTCCCCAAACAAATAAAAAGGGCGCCAAAATACAGACATACAAATAAAAGAGATTAAATCAGTTTTTAAAATTGTTTATTCAAGAAATTTTGAGTTGAAAAATTTTCAAGATATTAGTTGATTAAATAGTGATTAATTTGTTTTCTTATCTTTTTTATTGGAATCTTTCTCGAGACAGGGTGAGGACGACGGAGAATTCGGTTCTGGACTCTGATGTCGATGGCAAGATGTTTTCAATAACTTATCATCAGTGCGGTCAGGCTGGATACGGCAAAACAAAATAATCTCGGCTAGGCCAAAGCTTCTTATTCGAAAAAATGTTTCCAGGCTTCCAGTCCTTCCTTAGGACCCTTCAAAATTTGGCAATCAGCCTATGAAATAAAAATGAAAACCGTCAAAATTCCGTCTCACTAAACCTTAATTTCGATTACAATCATTCAAGGTTTCTCCAAGTTCGAGATAGAAAAAAGTTAATCACTTGAACTGTTTACTTATTTTTAACTCAATAAAAACTGATTTATAACAATGATTGTAATCGAAATAATTAAATGTTAGAAACAATATAACCATGATATTTATTAAAATAAATTCACCAAGTTTTTGATTACTAATAAAAATTAAAACAATTTAATTTTTACTCACCACCGAAGGGAGAAGGTATTGAAAGAACTGAATACTTTGAAGCACAAAATGTAAAGAATAAAAATAGCGACACTTTTCACGATCGAACTAAAAATTCCCCTCTCATCACTGAAACCAAGTCTGCGGCGACTCCATAGACGAGGAATTGTAAAAATTAAATAGTACGTAGGCCAGGCCAAAAAATAACGTTGCAAAATAACCTGACGAAAAAAAAAAGAATTGCAAATTCTTTTTTTTTATTCAAAGTTAAACCTTTAAAATCCAAAAACATTAAAAAAGTAAATAATTAAAAACTGGTGAATAGGTGAAAAAATATACAACATTTAATAATTAAAGGTAACCACAAGGATTTGTGTAATTCTTAAATAATAAAAAAAAACATTTTCGAAAAAAATTCAAAAACACGAAACCTTACTACACTTTACCTCTAGGGAAGAAAGAAAACAAATTGTTTTGGGCCTAAGCCCGGGACCTGAAGGGACCCATGTGAAGCAAGTAAAATTACCATGGGTTTTGAAGAAACCCAGGTAGTTAAACCGTCACAAGACGACGTGACTAGATTTTTCTACAAGGTACTAGCCAACCTAAAAGGTGGAACGAATTCCTCAAAAAGCAAGTGAAATTACCATGGGTTGTGAAGAAACCCAGGTAGTTAAACCGTCATAAGACGAAGTGACTGGATTTTTACAAGGGGTACCAGCCAACCCAAATGGAACGGTCAACACTGAAATTTCTCCACGCTGGGCAGGGGATACGAGGAGCTCAGTGAAGACGGGTGGTCTCGGCATAACCAGCGGTTCGTCGTATCAATATAATGGCATGTGAACCATTTCAAAAAAAAAAAAAATAAAAAGGTAAATATAAAAAAAATATAGGGACTTGACCAAGGGAGTTCCGAAAATTAAGCTTCCCCGGGAACATGTTTCTCCATTAGGCAGACAACGCCCAGTCGGGAAGAGAGAGAGAATTTAAAGCCAAAGAGGTTAAGACAAAAAAAATTTTTGAAAAAGTGGCAATAACAAAAAGAACAAAAAAAAAATATAGTCACAATCGGTAAGAGAGTCCCCCCACTCTAAATAAAATGTGGTCGCATTGACCAGCACCTCTAGGGTACCAAAAAAGTCATAATCGGTACTGCTAACGATTAAGTAGCATTAAGTCATAATCGGTAAAAAATAAATTAATAACTGTCCTATTTAAGGTCGTTTAAGAAAACAACAATAACAAGATGTAACGAAAGAAACAAGAGATTAATGTTCACAAAGCAGAGAAATACAAGGCAAAAAAAAATCTATCTCCAAAAGTAAAATAACTTACCATAGCAACAAAGACAAAGATAAGTCTGTAGTCAACAAAAATCATTGAATAAAAAATACTCAACAAATGAGAATAAAATAAGCTAAAAGCTAAACAAATATTCAATGAACAAAAGGAAAAAATTGAAACCAAATATCGATTGAACAAAAATGTGACTAACACTCAAAAGAAAAATCAATCAATATCCGAATCAAAAATAACTTGACAAGTCTTAACGCACACGCTGTGCAAACCGGAGACAATATAAAAGATAAAAGATAATATTTATCATTAAAAATGACAACAAATAACGGTAATAATGTGAACAATAAAAATTGGACAGTTAATAAAAGAAAAGCGACAAAATCAGTAAGAGACAGGTAAGTACACTACAAAACGTTAAAAATACTGAAGGCAATATCAAACAAGAAAAAGAGAAAATTTAGAACAAGGAACTAGGCAAACTAAATATTCAAAAGTACAAGTTTATACTAATTTGATGGTGCGGCACAGAGGAACAGCGACAGCCTGTACTCGCAAATAAATGCTATCCCTAAGGTACAGTACTGACCTGAACTCACCAACTCTTATAAAAATTATAAACTCTAAAAAAAATGAAATAACAGTCGAATTTACTTAAAAAGGTTGAAAATTAATTTTGACAAAGTTTAAGAATTTAAAAAAATCTAAGAAATAGAAATTGAAAGTTCATAAAACTAATGCCTTCAGTGTAGTGGCTCCAGTGTAAAAGTAATGAAATTAGAGAATTTAAAAAAAAATGTCGAGAAAAGATAAAATATAAGACGATATCTTAATATTTTTCACAAACAAGTAACTACAAAAATTACAAACAACGAAACAAAAGAAAAAAGTCACAAATTTTATCAAAATGCCCCAGGTATGTGAAGGATACAGTCCTAGATATTAAAAGTATTTCTGTACTTGGTGTATCACAAATCAATACAGAAAAAAAATTGAAAGAATGGTATTTGGAAAACAAAAATCCCGAGTAGGTACAAAAACACATGGAAAATCTATTTTCTTCACAAAGATAAACCTTAAAGGTTAAAAAAAAAAGAAGCAAAATAGACCATAATCCCACAAATAAACTCCTATTGTGTTCCATCCATACGGAACACCAATAGAGCCAAAAAGAGCAGTTAAACCTAACTGCTACACGATACTAAGGTCTCACAGACCTTACACGGTAATAATGTGGTCAACCAGACCACACCCAAAATGCCCACGGCAAACAACTAAAGGTACCCACACTCAAGATATAACAAAATTCCTATAAACCATCTTCCAAATTTTAACTGAAACAAATGAGATAACAAAGAGAGAAAAGAAAAAAGCAAAATACAGAAATTAAAGGAATACACGAAACAATTTGACTGTAACTATCACAATCACAAAATAAAGTCATGAAAAAAAAACCAAAGCTAAGATAGCAACGAAAAAAAAAGGACATTTGGTAACACGATACACACACATTAAAATCTGCCAAGAACGGCCCTAATTATTTAGAAAATTCCGCCTATAAATCAGGAATAATCGAGATAAATTCAAGATAAAGAGATATATTAAATGTAAAGATAACATCGAAAGAGACAATCGGTACAGAAAAATTACTAACTGTAACATAATTGTAAGGAAAAACAATTTAAGAAAAGATAATAATATTCTTCGATAAATAAAACCAGTTAAGTTAATAAAACTGAAATATACCAATTCCATAGTGGTTTACCTTGATTCTATCGATACTAAGCTCCAACAAAATAAAGTAAAGATAAAAAGTATTAGATGTTAGTAAAATATTTATAAAATATTTGAATGTCTGTATTTAAATTGATGGAAAAAATTTAAAATTACTTTAATTTAATGTGAATGCTAGGAAAAGCTTCAAAAAAAAAACAGAATACTTTAGTTGGGCGCCAGTTTGTAACGTTAATTTACCCTTGCTAGCTCCAGGGTTGTGGCTTCCTTCTGGTTTTTTCTTTTGACTTTCCCCAAACAAATAAAAAGGGCGCCAAAATACAGACATACAAATAAAAGAGATTAAATCAGTTTTTAAAATTGTTTATTCAAGAAATTTTGAATTGAAAAATTTTCAAGATATTAGTTGATTAAATAGTGATTAATTTGTTTTCTTATCTTTTTTATTGGAATCTTTCTCGAGAGAGGGTGAGGACGACGGAGAATTCGGTTCTGGACTCTGATGTCGATGGCAAGATGTTTTCAATAACTTATCATCAATGCGGTCAGGCTGGATACGGCAAAACAAAATAATCTCGGCTAGGCCAAAGCTTCTTATTCGAAAAATTGTTTCCAGGCTTCCAGTCCTTCCTTAGGACCCTTCAAAATTTGGCAATCAGCCTATGAAATAAAAATGAAAACCGTCAAAATTCCGTCTCACTAAACCTTAATTTCGATTACAATCATTCAAGGTTTCTCCAAGTTCGAGATAGAAAAAAGTTAATCACTTGAACTGTTTACTTATTTTTAACTCAATAAAAACTGATTTATAACAATGATTGTAATCGAAATAATTAAATGTTAGAAACAATATAACCATGATATTTATTAAAATAAATTCACCAAGTTTTTGATTACTAATAAAAATTAAAACAATTTAATTTTTACTCACCACCGAAGGGAGAAGGTATTGAAAGAACTGAATACTTTGAAGCACAAAATGTAAAGAATAAAAATAGCGACACTTTTCACGATCAAACTAAAAATTCCCCTCTCATCACTGAAACCAAGTCTGCGGCGACTCCATAGACGAGGAATTGTAAAAATTAAATAGTACGTAGGCCAGGCCAAAAAATAACGTTGCAAAATAGCCGAGATATTATAGAAATTAAATAGTATATAGGCCAGGCCAAAAAATAACGTTGTAAACGTTACACCACGGTAACCTGAGGAAAAAAAAAAAAAGAATTGCAAATTCTTTTTTTTTTATTAAAAAGTTAAACCTTTAAAATCCAAAAACATTAAAAACGTAAATAATTAAAAACTGGTGAATAGGTAAAAAATATACAACATTTAATAATTAAAGGTAACCACAAGGATTTGTGTAATTCTTAAATAATAAAAAAAAAACATTTTCGAAAAAAATTCAAAAACACGAAACCTTACTACACTTTACCTCTAGGGAAGAAAGAAAACACATTGTTTTGGGCCTAAGCCCGGGACCTGAAGGGACCCATGTGAAGCAAGTATAATTACCATGGGTTTTGAAGAAACCCAGGTAGTTAAACCGTCACAAGACGACGTGACTAGATTTTTCTACAAGGTACTAGCCAACCTAAAAGGTGGAACGAATTCCTCAAAAAGCAAGTGAAATTACCATGGGTTGTGAAGAAACCCAGGTAGTTAAACCGTCATAAGACGAAGTGACTGGATTTTTACAAGGGGTACCAGCCAACCCAAATGGAACGGTCAACACTGAAATTTCTCCACGCTGGGCAGGGGATACGAGGAGCTCAGTGAAGACGGGTGGTCTCGGCATAACCAGCGGTTCGTCGTATCAATATAATGGCATGTCAACCATTTTAAAAAAAAATAAAAAATAAAAAGGTAAATATAAAAAAAATATAGGGACTTGACCAAGGGAGTTCCGAAAATTAAGCTTCCCCGGGAACATGTTTCTCCATTAGGCAGACAACGCCCAGTCGGGAAGAGAGAGAGAATTTAAAGCCAAAGAGGTTAAGACAAAAAAAAATTTTGAAAAAGTGGCAATAACAAAAAGAACAAAAAAAAATATAGTCACAATCGGTAAGAGAGTCCCCCCACTCTAAATAAAATGTGGTCGCATTGACCAGCACCTCTAGGGTACCAAAAAAGTCATAATCGGTACTGCTAACAATTAAGTAGCATTAAGTCATAATCGGTAAAAAATAAATTAATAACTGTCCTATTTAAGGTCGTTTAAGAAAACAACAATAACGAGATGTAACGAAAGAAACAAGAGATTAATGTTCACAAAGCAGAGAAATACAAGGGAAAAAAAAATCTATCTCCAAAAGTAAAATAACTTACCATAGCAACAAAGACAAAGATAAGTCTGTAGTCAACAAAAATCATTGAATAAAAAATACTCAACAAATGAGAATAAAATAAGCTAAAAGCTAAACAAAAATTCAATGAACAAAAGGAAAAAATTGAAACCAAATATCGATTGAACAAAAATGTGACTAACACTCAAAAGAAAAATCAATCAATATCCGAATCAAAAATAACTTGACAAGTCTTAACGCACACGCTGTGCAAACCGGAGACAATATAAAAGATAAAAGATAATATTTATCATTAAAAATGACAACAAATAACGGTAATAATGTGAACAATAAAAATTGGACAGTTAATAAAAGAAAAGCGACAAAATCAGTAAGAGACAGGTAAGTACACTACAAAACGTTAAAAATACTGAAGGCAATATCAAACAAGAAAAAGAGAAAATTTAGAACAAGGAACTAGGCAAACTAAATATTCAAAAGTACAAGTTTATACTAATTTGATGGTGCGGCACAGAGGAACAGCGACAGCCTGTACTCGCAAATAAATGCTATCCCTAAGGTACAGTACTGACCTGAATTCACCAACTCTTATAAAAATTATAAACTCTAAAAAAAATGAAATAACAATCGAATTTACTTAAAAAGGTTGAAAATTAATTTTGACAAAGTTTAAGAATTTAAAAAAATCTAAGAAATAGAAATTGAAAGTTCATAAAACTAATGCCTTCAGTGTAGTGGCTCCAGTGTAAAAGTAATGAAATTAGAGAATTTAAAAAAAAATGTCGAGAAAAGATAAAATATAAGACGATATCTTAATATTTTTCACAAACAAGTAACTACAAAAATTACAAACAACGAAACAAAAGAAAAAAGTCACAAATTTTATCAAAATGCCCCAGGTATGTGAAGGATACAGTCCTAGATATTAAAAGTATTTCTGTACTTGGTGTATCACAAATCAATACAGAAAAAAAATTGAAAGAATGGTATTTGGAAAACAAAAATCCCGAGTAGGTACAAAAACACATGAAAAATCTATTTTTTTCACAAAGATAAACCTTAAAGGTTAAAAAAAAAGAAGCAAAATAGACCATAATCCCACAAATAAACTCCTATTGTGTTCCATCCATACGGAACACCAATAGAGCCAAAAAGAGCAGTTAAACCTAACTGCTACACGATACTAAGGTCTCACAGACCTTACACGGTAATAATGTGGTCAACCAGACCACACCCAAAATGCCCACGGCAAACAACTAAAGGTACCCACACTCAAGATATAACAAAATTCCTATAAACCATCTTCCAAATTTTAACTGAAACAAATGAGATAACAAAGAGAGAAAAGAAAAAACCAAAATACAGAAATTAAAGGAATACACGAAACAATTTGACTGTAACTATCACAATCACAAAATAAAGTCATGAAAAAAAAACCAAAGCTAAGATAGCAACGAAAAAAAAAGGACATTTGGTAACACGATACACACACATTAAAATCTGCCAAGAACGGCCCTAATTATTTAGAAAATTCCGCCTATAAATCAGGAATAATCGAGATAAATTCAAGATAAAGAGATATATTAAATGTAAAGATAACATCGAAAGAGACAATCGGTACAGAAAAATTACTAACTGTAACATAATTGTAAGGAAAAACAATTTAAGAAAAGATAATAATATTCTTCGATAAATAAAACCAGTTAAGTTAATAAAACTGAAATATACCAATTCCATAGTTGTTTACCTTGAATCTATCGATACTAAGCTCCAACAAAATAAAGTAAAGATAAAAAGTATTAGATGTTAGTAAAATATTTATAAAATATTTGAATGTCTGTATTTAAATTGATGGAAAAAATTTAAAATTACTTTAATTTAATGCGAATGCTAGGAAAAGCTTCAAAAAAAAAACAGAATACTTTAGTTGGGCGCCAGTTTGTAACGTTAATTTACCCTTGCTAGCTCCAGGGTTGTGGCTTCCTTCTGGTTTTTTCTTTTGACTTTCCTCAAACAAATAAAAAGGGCGCCAAAATACAGACATACAAATAAAAGAGATTAAATCAGTTTTTAAAATTGTTTATTCAAGAAATTTTGAATTGAAAAATTTTCAAGATATTAGTTGATTAAATAGTGATTAATTTGTTTTCTTATCTTTTTTATTGGAATCTTCCTCGAGACAGGGTGAGGACGACGGAGAATTCGGTTCTGGACTCTGATGTCGATGGCAAGATGTTTTCAATAACTTATCATCAATGCGGTCAGGCTGGATACGGCAAAACAAAATAATCTCGGCTAGGCCAAAGCTTCTTATTCGAAAAATTGTTTCCAGGCTTCCAGTCCTTCCTTAGGACCCTTCAAAATTTGGCAATCGGCCTATGAAATAAAAATGAAAACCGTCAAAATTCCGTCTCACTAAACCTTAATTTCGATTACAATCATTCAAGGTTTCTCCAAGTTCGAGATAGAAAAAAGTTAATCACTTGAACTGTTTACTTATTTTTAACTCAATAAAAACTGATTTATAACAATGATTGTAATCGAAATAATTAAATGTTAGAAACAATATAACCATGATATTTATTAAAATAAATTCACCAAGTTTTTGATTACTAATAAAAATTAAAACAATTTAATTTTTACTCACCACCGAAGGGAGAAGGTATTGAAAGAACTGAATACTTTGAAGCACAAAATGTAAAGAATAAAAATAGCGACACTTTTCACGATCGAACTAAAAATTCCCCTCTCATCACTGAAACCAAGTCTGCGGCGACTCCATAGACGAGGAATTGTAAAAATTAAATAGTACGTAGGCCAGGCCAAAAAATAACGTTGCAAAATAGCCGAGATATTATAGAAATTAAATAGTATATAGGCCAGGCCAAAAAATAACGTTGTAAACGTTACAACTTATAAATATGATGAATTTTACGATTCAAGGAAAAGATTTTTTTAAATATTATTAACCTCTTTTATACCATGGTATCATATTTGATACAAACCTTTAATAATTATATATTTAACACAAAAATGTGTTATTTCTGTCAAAATGTAATCTAGTCCTACTTACAATGACATCTACTGGAATATATGGAACTAACACTCAGGATATTGTACTACTAAAAATCCAAAAATGACATTTTATTTCCATCAGCTGAAAAGCAACAAGTGTCTGTGCTATTCCCCGAATATTCAGGTGATAACTTGAAAGAAAGGTATGTTTTCATAAAACAAAAATTTTTATAGTATTTTTTAATAAATCTGATTTGTGTAACATCTGTTTTTGAAACAAAATATCAAACATCTCTATAAAAAAAAAGTGTTTTTCTGTTTGTATCATATTTGAAACAACAGATTACAAAGGTTGTACGGCTGTTTTCCCGCCAGTCTCAAATACGATACAACGGGTTATGAATCAAATACAGGGAGACCCTACTCAAACTCTAGTGACACAAAATATAAAGGGTTTTTTTATTAGAGAATAACTACTCCTCAGGCTATACGCTGAACCAGGCATTGAATTATATCTAGAGAAAAAAAATTGGTGATTCAATATAAACGATTCGTAATTTTTTACAGATCAATAAAAGACAAAAGGCTACTCCAGTTCCGCCTTACGATAGCGACGACAGTTACCTTGAAGATAGTGACTCTGATTATGATCCAGAACCTGAATTATCTGAATCATCTAGTAATGAAACTAAAGGAGAAAATGAGGATGAATATATTGAAAACTTAACCAATATAGGAGATAAACAAATTAAAAATAAAGAAAGCAAGCAGCAAAAGGAGGCAAACGAATGGAAACAAATAAAGGAGGAAGATGGTCCCAGATAGTCCCGGTTTGGTTAGATAAATTAGATGAAGACAGAGAAGTTAACACACCTATTACTTATTTTGAGGAAATGTTTGATGCTGAAATGATAAAGAATCTTGTGGAACAATCAAATTTATATGCCATCCAAAAAAATCCAGCAAAAAGTTTATCTGTTACAATAACTAAGATGAAGCAGTTTTTAGGTATATGCTTGTACATGTCTATTTTTAGTTTGCCACGAACCCATATGTACTGGGCTCAAGCAACAAGGGTTGCCCAAATTGCTGATATAATGAGTAGGAACAGATTTCAGCAAATAAAAATGAATCTTCATATGAATGACAATTCTAAAATTGATCGAAATAATTTAGATCGTCTTTTTAAAATACGACCTTTGATGGAATCCTTACTAAAAAATATCAGAGCTATACCAATGCAACAATTTTTATGTGTTGATGAACAGATTGTACCCTCCAAGGGAAAATCTCATCTTCGGCAATACAACCCCGAAAAACCACATAAGTGGGGATATAAAATTTATGTACTATGTGATGCTACCGGTTTGATCCAAAACTTTAAAATTTACACTGGAAAATCAGAACCCAATCCTAATTTTCCAGACATCGGAGTGAGTTCAAATGCCGTCCTAAATATGATTCAGTTTGTTTCTACCAATAAAAATTATCTACTGTTTTTTGATATAATTGGTTCTCTTCGCCAGAATTATTTGTTCAACTTCACAAATTAGGAATTTTTGGTCTAAGTACAGTTCAAATAAAGAGATTTCCTAGTCTTTCTTTTACAGATGACAAAGACATGAAAAAAAAGGGACGTGGTTTCTGTGAAGAAAAGCAGGCAACAACAAAAGGTGTTGAACTAAGAGCTGTAAAGTGGATGGACAATAAACCTGTCGTGTTGGTATCCTCTTTTTCTTCTGCTTACACAACAAAGGAAATAAAAAGGTTTGACAAGAAAACGAAAAGTTGCATCTCCATTAGTTGCCCAAATATTGTGACAACATATAATAAATTTACGGAAGGAGTGGACCTTGTAGATGGTTTGTTATCTTATTATAGAATTCAAATCAGATCAAAAAAATATTATCTTCGACTATTTTTCCATTTTCTGGATGTTGCTGTTGTCAATAGCTGGTTACGTTATAACAGAGACTGCAAAGCACATAATTTTAAAAAACAAGAAGTCATGGACCTTCTTTCCTTCAAATCAATTATTGCTGACATTTTGTGCAATGTAGATCATAATTCTTTAAAACGTGGTAGACCTAGCAGCTACATTGAAAAGGCGTTAGCAGCAAAGAAAAAGAAAGGTCCAACAAAACCTTTACCAGAGATGGAAATAAGAAGAGATGGTATTGGCCACTTCCCGGATGTAAAAGAGGAACGTCAAAGATGCAAGAAAACAGGATGTTTATTACTTACATCATTTCAGTGCATGAAATGTAAAATTTTTTTATGTCTAAATAAAACTAGGAATTGTTTCGTTGATATGCATAGATGAAAAAAAGGAATTGTTTTACTTTTTTAAATATTCACTTTCTGTTAAAACTATATCCGTCCCTTATTTACCATTGTATCAAGAGAGATACATAGAAATTTTTTTTTAATTATAATAAAAAAAAGTATTTTTATGAAAAATTGTTTTTTTTTTAGACTTAACTGTATTTGGAACCTAAATTTTTTTTCCGTTTATTATTGACTATGTGGTATATAAGAGGTTAAACGTTTTATTATTTTGAAAACGACCTGAAGTTGGTAAGGCAATTGGAACGATGACGTCACAAAGGTTGGCGTCTTGGCTAAGATCCCTAACTTAACGACCTGAAGTTGGCACCCTGCTGCAAGCCGAGGGTGTACTGGAGGATGTAGCCCGGATAGTTGACACGAGAGCTTAATATCCAAACGCGGCACCTCCCTCCACATTTAACGATTGACACTATTGACAGTTCTACTTCTTTTAACGATTGACAGTTCTACTTTTATGACAATTTTTTTGTTTACGAAAATCATCATAATAGTTGAAAATATCAAAAAACTTATTAAAATGTCGTTCTACTGCAAATTTTGCAATAAAGTATTTGCAAGGCAGTTTACCTTTAATAGACACACCAGGGAGGTGCATAAGGAAGAAATGGAAGTTAGTTATGCTAAAGACAGATGGAATTTCAAATGTTTAGAGAAGGAATGTGACAAATCATTTTCAAAAGGGTCATATTTAATCACTCATTTGGAAAATGTGCATGATTTAAAATTTGACCATCAAACTATGTTGTTTAAAACAATGGAGGGTAAGTTAAACTTTTATGTTGCTTCAAATTTTAATTCCATAATATTTTGTGTATGTGTGGTGTACCATAGCTCTCTTAAAATCATAGAGTTAATATATTATTTACTCTACCTATACTTAAAATATGTGTACCCAGTGGTGTAAAAATATTCAGCACAGAATAAAAATTATTCGGTGGTATTCAGTAGAATGATAATAAAAACATTTTTTTATTATAGATTTTTATGTTTGGAAGCAATCAATTGAACTTGATTCTGGTAGCTTTTATGTTGTATCCGCACAGAAAAAAGATAAAGGAATAGTATATTACAACTGTAATAGAAGTAAAACAGGTAACAGAACAATCGAATCAGTATTATTAACATATTAAAAAAATGTAAAATTTCACAAAGGGTTGAAATAATCACTTTAATCTGATCAGTATTCACAATAAGACATTCTATTCACATATCATATCATGACGGAACGTCGATTCGATTGGATCGATCCCCCCCTGGCGGGTGGGTGCAGGAGACTTACGTCATCCCGCTGGCGCCGGTGGCTGCTATTAAACATAAAATGTTTATAATAATTTACATCGATGTGAAAGTCACGTTCTACATAAAATTTAGTATAAATAAGGAAACACAAATTGATTATTAACTATGTCTCTTGATCCTGTCGCAGCTCAAGTATTAGAAGACGCTTTACAAAGTTCCTCTCCAATTTCAAGTGAATTTGAATTTGTAAGTATTAAAAAATGTGTATTTTTATTTTTTAATTTACTTTATATATTTAAGATGGCTACTGAGTCGTGCAAACTTATAGTATTCCACATGATGGAAAATTATTTGATTTTACACGAATTGTGTCTGCAGATAAACAACGTGTTGAATATTATAGAAACCCAACTGTAGTTACTTACGATGACTTGATTCCGAAACAATTATCACAACAATTTTTGTGTGGCGAAGATTTTGTTGTTTGTAACATTTTTAATTCATTGGCATGTAACTATTTCGAAACTGAGAAGTACGCAATGCTGTGTCACAAATGCCTCCGTTCATGTTTTTATAAAATGAGAATTGACGAGTTATGGACAGATGTATATGTATCTCATGTACATACGTTTGGACACCTTCATTGTACTAATTGTGGTTTTGATGTTATAAATTACGCAGATTGTTCTTATACTAGCTGCGAAGATTTAAATATTCATACGAAAACAATGTGTATTTGTTGAATATTGTAATGTATAATGTATTTGTATTTTTTTAGCTAAACGATGTCCTCCCAATCACCACAATCCCCAATTCCGACTGCGTGTCTGAAACAGGACTGTCTGATCCTATTTTTAGAATTGATCTGGCCGGAAGTGGGACTGACATTACTAACGATAGTGCGTTTATTGGAAATGACTCAACTCGTAGCAATACAGAAGAGCGATCTACCAGGCAAACGACAATTGAAGAATTTTTTACAGACACTTCAGAAATTAATGAAAATTTTGAAGACTCAGGACAAGGAATTGAGCAAATCAGTAATTTCCTTCGAGCAATCCAAGGATCTGTGCGAGGAACACGAATTATACACGATATTGTGCCAGGAGTCTCTATTACAGACAGTCAGTACCTATTTAAAAGATGTATGGGAAAAGCATTTTCTGGAGGAGTTTTCATCTGGGCATTTCACACAGACCACGTCCATGTCGTGCATGACTGCAGCTATTTTTCCAACAAATGCAGATGCACCAGAATTCAATGTCTCCCTATCAAAGGACGATCTCGGCAGTTTTATCGCCAGCATTTCTTCAGTGAAAGATACTTCTTCAATCTCACAAAGTATCTATGTAAACCGCCAAGATTCGTTATTAAATATGAAATTGGAGGACGAGCATGGACAATACCTTTTCAAATTAGAAATGTACAATACGAAAGATATTGCTCAATTAGACAAATCCCAATGGTGGAGGACGGCCTTAATGAAAATGAGTTTTCTGACAATGAGCAAAAAGGATCCAGTTCATATTCTCTTAGAAAAAGTAATGCATCAAGTAGTAAAACGAATAGCAGAAAACGAAAACGTCAAGAAAGAGGTGAAGAAGAAGAGTTACTTGAATGGTTTAAACAATTTCCGGCAAGCCCCATATTAGCAGTTGTTGGATCACGAGTTTGGATAAATTCAAAGTATAAATTTTTAAATAACGGTGATTCATTAATTCGATTAGTAATGCCAGTTTTTAGTCATTTTTTAAATAATTTTTCATTAATAGAAATGTATAATTATTTGAAAAGTAGTCAACCACTATTTGGATCGTATAATTGTAGTTTTGATGATTTTTATTTTTCTGAATCTGACAGTTTTGATATAATTCACAAATTTCTATTTTTTCAGTTAGGCAATGAGGATGCAATTATAGCATTTTTAACCGATGTATATAATATTGTTGATAAAAAACTTCCGAAAGTTAATACGTTACAAATTACCGGCAACCGAGTGCAGGAAAGAATTTTTTATTTGATTCTGTTTTAGCTTTTTTCGTAAATTCAGGTCAAATTGGTAATTTCAATAAATATTGTAATTTTCCGTTAATGGAAGCAGGACATGACAGAAAAAGAAATGACCAAAAACAGTATAAACGTAATTTAAAGAGTCAGGGTTTATTTCACAAGGATTCTTTATGCACTAGTAGGATAAAAGTTCTGTGTATAGATGGACAAATAACAGTTCATTTTCAAAAAGTGCACTATGGACATGATACCGATTTTGCAAAAATCAGATTACCACAACATGAAAGGGAAAAAATTGCTTCTAAATTGATAAGTGGAGTTCCACCTAAAAAGTAAGGCTTTTGTGATAATAAAGTTAAGTGACTTTCCTAAGTGTGAATCAGAGTGTTGTATCTATAATATTTTTGTTTTGTCATCCACATTAAAGTATTATTTATTTTAAATTATATAATACACTACATGTTATTTTAGAATAGTACAATCTGTTTATGGAGATATTGGAGACCATTTAAAAAGAATAGATTTACTTACCATGACTGATGTAAATAATATTAAAACTAGTTTTGGTATTGAATCAGAAGACGGAAAAAGGCATGAAAATGATGCTCTATTTGTAGATTTATGGGTAACTGAGAACATGAAAAAGTTACCCGACGAAAATCCAATTTTATTTTATAAAAAACAAGGGATAAAATCAGGTGTTTTGAAGCAAGAAGACTTTTGTTTAATAATTATGAATAAATTTTAAAAGGCAATGTTGAATAAATTTGGAAATAATACCCTAACGATTGATGGAACTCATGGCCTTAATAGGTACGATTTTGAGTTAACCACACTCATGGTGTTAGATGAATTTAAACAAGGGTTTCCTGTAGCATTTATGTTCTGCAACAAAAAGGATACCCAGATTTACCAAATTTTTTTTCAACAAATTAAGCAAAGTGTTGGTAAGTACATAATAAGAAAACCCCATTTTTTTTTTAAATCTGACTATTTTAGGTGAAATTAATACTAAAATATTTATGTCCGATTTGGCTGAAACATATTTTTATGCTTGGAAATCAGTAATGAGTACCTCTGACACCCAATATATCTACTGTGCATGGCATATTGACCGAGCATGCCAGAGTAATATTAAAAAAGTGAAAAACGTAGATAAACAGAAAGGTGTAAAACAATCTATTAAAATTCTACAACAAAACACTGACAAAGAAGAGTTTGAAATCTGCTTACATAATACAATTTTATTATTATTAAATGATGACGATACCAAAGAATTTGGTATTTACTTTCAGACCAATTATGGATCAAATTACAAAAAGTGGGCCTACTGTTTTCGTGAAAATTGTGTAATCAATACTAATATGCATGTTGAGTAGATGCATAAGGTCTTGAAGTACATATATGCAAATAGAAAAACTGTTAGACGTCTTGATAAAGGCCTAAATATAATTTTGCAATTTTTAACAGACAAATGCAGATAAAGAATTGTAAAATTAGTGAAAGGTAAAAATACTAATTGTACCAAAGAAATTTTTCAAAGACATTGTGAGGCACAAAGGTTAGAAACTTATCAATTAGAACATAATAAAAATGTGTGGAAAGTCAAAAATAATAATGGGAAAATCTATAAAGTAGAGCAAAGGCAAGAGTTCAATTGTTGTATGGATATTTGCTCAATTTGTAAGATATGTAAACATATATATGTGTGTGATTGTCCAGATTCGAACAAAAAATTAATTTGCAAACACATTCATTTTGTTTTAATTAAAAATAAACACAATGCAGTTATACAAGCAAGTACTTGTGATACAGAACTTTTTTATACCTCTCTAAATAAAGTCAAAGAAGGCAAAGAGGAAAAAATAAACAAAAAAATTAACGATGTGTTTTGCAAACTGAATAATTTTAATTTTACTGGCCTGGAACATTCCACATTAGATAATACCTACTATCATTTAAATATAGTGGAAAACTTAATTAAATTATCAGATAATGTAAATGTTCAAAGTAGTTTTACTCTTAAAAATCATTCCAACAAACGGAACATTGAGCCACAGCTACTGTTTGAGTCTACAAAAAAGAAACAAAAATCAAAAAGTTCAACCATTACATTGTCTGAAGTGGAGAGATTTGAAACAAAAAAAAATGTTGGGAAATAATCCTTCTCTATTTATATCGACAAATCCAGATGAAGACCATTGTTATTTTAAAAAATGCTGATATAAGATGATTTATTTCTTCTAAGCTTATTGTTTCATTGCTTGTATTTATTTTTGGAAATTATTAATAATAAATTTTACATTTCTGTCAAATTTGGTTTCAATATTTCCTTTTAAGTACCTAGCATTTTCTGTAATTTTATTTGTTATGAACAGGTTACACAAAGTAATAACGGTAGAATAAACAATCACTATATGGGCTAGATTTTCAAATTCGATTTATGAATAATTCATATCGTAATTGTAGTGTCTGGATTGCCTACCGGTGTAATCCAAAAAAAAAGAAGAACTGTCAAACGTTAAATGTGGAGGGAGGTGCCGCGTTTGGATATTAAGCTCTCGTTGGTTGACAAGAGTTCAAAGGTCAAAGTTTCGTGAAGTGCATCCCTTTCTACTAACCTGCAAGGCAAAAGACAATTACGGACTATTTTACTGGGTATTCAGAAAATAATGAAAACTCTGAGATTACAGAACAAGGAATTGACCAAATTACAACTTTCCCTCGAGCTATTCAAGGAGCTGTTAGAGGAACACAAATTGTACATGACATTGTGCCAGGAGTCTCTATTAATGACAGTAAATACTTATATAAACGATGTATGGGCAAAGCATTTTCAGTAGGAATTTTCATCTGGACATTTCACACCGATCACATCCACGTTATCCACAATTGCAGTTACTCATCAGGTAAATGCAGATGTTCGAGAATCCAATTGTTACCTACAAAAAGAAGGGCTCGACAATTTCGTAGACAGCATTTCTTCTCCGAACGATACTTCTACAATCTTACAAAGTATTTATGTAAACCGCCAAGACTCATTGTTAAATATGAAATTGGAGGACGAGTATGGGATGTACCTGTTCAAATTAGAAATGTACAATACGAAGAATATTGCTTTGCTCGACAAGTCCCAGTGGTGGAGGACGGCTTTAATGAAGATGAATTTTCTTACCCAGAGCAAAGTGGACCCAGTACACATTCTACTGGAAAAAGTAATGCATATAAGCCATCTAGCTAAAAAAATAAGAGGTCTAATTAGTAGATTTAAGATATTAAGGGAATACTTGGATATACCCCATTTGAAAACTGTCTACTATGCACTGGTACAATCCCAACTAATATATGGCATACTGGGATGGGGAAGAGTTTACGATATTCACATAGAAAAGATCTGCATTTTACAAAAATGGATTATAAAACTAATTTATCATAAAAAACCTACCTATTCAAGTGATCAAGTTTATAAATGTAGTCAGATTATGGATATAAGACAACTCTACTGCCAACGAATATTTATAGCTACTTTTAAAAACAAAATAGAAATGTTGGAAATAACTCACAAATATAACACTAGACGCAAAAATCAAATCTTTAAAATACCAAAATGTAATAAAAATATTAAGCAACGAAGTATCGACTTGATAGGGCCTAAATTATACAACATCATACCTAACGATTTAAAAAATGTTAATACATTTTACTCATTTAAAAATGAAGCTAAAAAGTAGATCTTAAAAACTGATAGAATTATATTTAGCAATATAGTTAATAATGAATAAATCAATAAAAAAAACTATTTATTTACCTTGCATTTTTCAACCTCTTGCTGGGCGAACATTGGTCATCGAAACCAGAGGCGTCTCATTGTCATAACACTACTTAAATATGTATGTTCGCTAGGCTGTCTAAATATGAACGTTTTTTTTATGTTTTATGTCTATGTATGTATATAAATTTATCTATCTAATAGTTAATAGTTTGTATTTATGAATATATCACGAACAAGCTGTATAAGCCACGTCTTACGCAGCTTCTGTGATTATTCATGTTTATTTATTTCTTTTTCCTAAATTGTAATTACTTATTATGTACAAATTTCAAATAAACATTATTATTATTATTATTATTATTATTATTAAGTAGTCAAGCCTATAGCAGAAAACGAAAACGTCAAAAAAGAAGTGAAGAAGAAGAATTACTTGAGTGGCTCAAACAGTTTCCGACAAGGCGACAAGCCCCTTATTAGGTATTGTTGGTTCTCGAATATGGATGCCTTCTAAATATACATTTTTATTACCCGACTGCCGGAGGGTTATGTTTTCAGTGCGTATCTTGTATCTATGTAATATTCTTCCTTACGTTGTATCTCCAAAACCGCTAAACGGATTTTCACATTTGAGGTATCGTTAGATTTGTCTTAATAACCCAAGTGTTCTTAGATAGGTGACATTTAAAAAAAATCAAAATGGCGGATGTTTGACGCCACATTGTGAGGTAATAAAAAAATAAATTGTACCAAGCATATCGAATGGAGTATCAAAATGAAGGATTTTAAACAAAAATTCTAAATATGTATATAACTTTTAGTTTCAATATTAAATAGAACAATAAAAAAAAAAAAATTTCTACAAAGCAAATCGGTTTTTTTTTGTTTTTCGATCTAAGTTCCGTGGCAAAAGTTGTTTAGTTTCATGAGTAGAACACGTGGTATGAAAATAAAAAACATAATAATAATTGGACATACAAAATGCTACACCTGATTTCTCATTTACTATGGGAAATTAATTTTTCGATCTATGTTTCTTAGGGAAAGTTGTTTAGTTTCATGAATAGAACACGTGAGTTATATTAAGTTAATACTTTTCCTAACAACTGGAACGCTAAAAAATTAGCTTTACTAATAAAAATAATGCCTTTATCTTAAAATTACATTTTGGCTTATCTGATTAAAGGACGCCCCTGGCGCCGAAAATTCGGTAGTGAGGCTTTCGTTAATAGCCTGCTGCTCCGATGATGGTGAGGCTCGGTGTTGACTCCCCAGTAGTGAGCTGATCTTGCACCACTGCCTGCTATTGTCCACAAGGCTACCACAAGTTTAGCCAGATCCAAGGAAAAAAATAACTGACCAGGTCCAAAAGGTTCTCGCCACGTCCAAAAAGATATTCTCGCCAGGTCCAAAAAAAAAATTACTCGCCAGGTCCAAAACAAATTACTCGCCAGGTCCAAAACCCCCTGTTTTGGACCTGGCGAGTAATTATGTATTAGTATTATGATTAGGGGTTAAGCAGCCAATCTGCGATGTTATTTCGCTAACACCCTGTAGCAAATTTCGTGATTCTTAATCGGTTGTCCACGCTTCTTCGTAACGAACTCTTAGTAATCGCTCGGAGAAAAGCACCATTTAATTATATCCCAAACTATGGAGAAATCTAATCGCCTACTCAAAAATACCACAATAGGAATAAACAAAAATGAGGCTTAGATTATAATACTGAAGTGACATTCAAAATCCCGTGAGGATGGCCACAATACTGCCAGATAAGAACGTTCACCTTCACAAAATGGCGTTGCTTAATTCGGTAGGTTTACTAATAGCACTGAGTTGTTCGTTCAACTCTTGAAACGCAAAAAAGTGCCAAAAATGACGATAATTCACGCATACGCTTTTCGCAATGGCACTTGAGAGTAAAGAAGGGGAAATTGTGTGTTCTGTTGTGCAAAAACGGCTTCGCTAGATGTTAAATTGATTTCCGAAATGAAATCGAATTCTTTAAACTAAGGGTATTATTGTCTTATTAATATCAAAAGAAATCAATACACTTGTTTACTTAATTTTAAATTTTCGCTATTAGCTTAAACAGTTGAAGCTCCGCCTCATTATCGATCTAAACAATCGAACTACTCTCCCTACGAGTCAAGGCAAAACAATGCATACTTACAACGGTGACCAGAACCCGTTAAGAGGCTAGCAATCGCGCTAGAACACTTAACTTTCCTTTTAAATATATTGACGCAGATTTATGCACGTGACAGGCTCACTGCTTTTTTAAAAAGAATCAATACATTGCATTTAAGAAAACCTGAGGCAATAACCTTAGTAGTTATTCTATAAATGTTCTACGTTACAACCCTTAATCGACTCGTTATGATATGCCCCAGCACCCCAGCCCTCGTGAGAGTACTATAAATTTTTTTCCGCCCCCAAAACGCTATGTATATTCTAAGTCAGATACTTTTAAATGACCACTGTATAATAAATCGACCGAAGGCATTCATGCGGAACTGTAAGAATGTCACGACGAAGGGACAGCAGCAATATCTTGAGATCTATGTCGATTTGAAATCTGAAAATTTGTACTTGGCCATTTTCATTGATGGCCTATCTGCGCAAAATAATGTCATTAATCTTACACTTCCGGTTATACCGGAAGTCGCCATCAACTTATTTTAAATGGAACACCCTGTATTTTATTACATTTTCAGATTCCGCATAAAATTCTAGACTAATTTTATGCAAAGTAGTCTATATTTTAATCGATAGTTTTGAGTTATTCAAATTTTTTCAAAAATTTTGACAGTTGCGACTGAATTTTGAAAAATCAATAACTGGACTATTTCACAATCAAAGGAAACAAAAGTTGCTACGCTTGAACGGTAAGTGATGTTCTTTAATTCGATAGACAAATAATTTAGTTTCACAACACAGGGTGTTCTTAAACGGTGTGCCATGTTTTACAAATTTGAATCAGAATAAGTCAAAATTTTCAAATAGGACACCCTGTATTATATGACAGTTAATTTAAGAATTTTTTTTAAAAACAGCAAATTTTCTAAATTGAAGACCTCGGTGCAAGAACCGGGCAACTCCATTTTTAACCGATATTGGGATATTATATGCAATGTACATTGTGCGTATTTTGGTACAAGAATCAGGCAAATCCACTGTTTCTCTATTGAGTTATTATAGAGAAGGACTTACCTGTACAGTGGGAGTTGTCGGAGAAGGGGTAACATACCAAACGTGCACTTGTCCTTGTCTGCTTCAGTTTCAGTTGAGTTTGATTTTCTGTAGTGAATGATTATTTAATATGTCGGTTTCTTCGGAAACGGAACCTGAAATGTTTCAAGATTCGGCAGTGAATATGTTCCGAGCGATCTGGACCAACCAAGCACAAGTAAACGTCAGGATAGAGCGGCACTGAAAACAAAAAATAAACATGTTCGGAGAAGCTTGAGTGGACCGAGAGAAAAAAAAGGTAGAAAACGAGAAAGAAAAGAAAGTAGTTGGCGAAAAAATATAAGAAAAAATTTGAAAGCCTGTGGAGAAGAGCACATTAATTCAGTTAATAAGGTCGTGCCCAAAAGAGTAGTTGGACCACCATGCAGTTGCCATAATAAATGTTTTGAGAAGGTGAGTGAGTTACAAAGAATATCTGTTCTTTCTTCTTTTAATAAGTTGGGAAATAAAGAAAAGCAAGACCTATATTTGGGTGGGTTGATTTCATCAATACCAGTTAAACGTAGACGACCTACAATAGGACAAGGAAAAGAGAAGGCTGTTTCATTTTCGTACAAAGTAAGTTGTTTTACTGCTCGTGATTAAATATTTTTCCATAATATATTAAGCAAAATTTTTTCGAAAACTAAAATAATTTTCTGCTTTGAAATACTTTTTACCAGTAGTTGTTTTTTACAGATTCGTATTGGATCAACTGAATATAAAGTTTGCAAAAAGGCCTTTTTTGGAATTCACGGAATAACCAAGCATCGAGTAGATCGTCTTGCCTCTTCCTTGAAAACTGGAATTACTGCACCATCTGACATGAGGGGAAAACATTCTAATCGCCCTAACAGAATACCAGAAGCAGTTCTGCAAAGTATTGAAAATCACATAAAAAGTTTTCCAAGACGAAGCTCTCACTATAGTCGAGAAAAAAATAAACGTAAATACTTTTTGCCTGCGGATTTAAATATCTCAAAGATGCACCTGATGTATTTGGAAAAATATGAAAATGAAACATTTAAGGCACTACAGAAGGGAGAAAAAGCACATCCAAAAGTTACTTACGACTTCTATAATCGTTATTTTATACAAAACCATAACATAAGTTTTGGGACTCCACGATCGAATACATGCCAGACTTGTGACAGATATGTTAACAAAAATAAGAAATAAGAAGTATAGTAATTTAAATGAATGAGATAAATCGCGGTAATAAAACATTTGTGTAGGAACCGCATTTTGTGGTGGTAGAGGACAGTTATGTTTTATACATGATTTTCAAACAAAAGGTTTACTCGCTGATGCAATTAAATGTAAAAAAAACATTAACTTAGCAATGCAATTTCGGAATAAGTAGAAAACCTTCTGATATCTTTACAAAACAAAAAAATCAGTAAACAAGTTTGGATGCAGGATGACTGTGCTACTATATAAGTACTTAATTAAATTAAACTTTTGACCTTAAAATTCAGCAATTTTTTTTACTTCGTACACAAAATAGGTCAGTAAAAATAGCATTTAACTTTGCACTAAATTTCCGATCCAAATTTCTTTTTTTATAAGGTTTGGGATAACTTACTGAGTATAAAATCACAAAATGCTGACAGATCCAGGTGCCGCTAGAGGCGCCATCTTGAAAAAACGTTTTCGAACGATATCTCGGAAACTATGCACTTTAGAGCAAAAGTCATAAAGACCATTATTATAGAAAATAAAATTTTGCATCTTTTGTTTCCAGCAAACTTTTTTGTAAAACTTACCGTTTACGATTTATGGCCCATTTAATGAACCGATTTTTTGATCGCAGCCAATAACTCTTGAAAGATTAGATTAACCAATAAAATGCATCAATCCATTTTGAAAGATCCGTTTATTCTCTACAACTTTTGTTTTAAACTTTTTTTCTAATGTCCATAGTTTTTGAGTTATAGGACGTTTTATGTTGGACTACCGAGCAAAAAGTTGAAAATTTCAAGATACGCATAGAATATAATAGTACAAATTCAACAAATAAATTAAAAAAAATATCCCGATTGTTCATGTAGTTAACAAATAATAGTTCAATTCCTTACCTGCAATAGCAACAAACATTTTTGTATTTTACTTAATTATATTTCGCTGCCGCGTCACCCGCTGAGCGTCGACATTTCTTCATTAAACGTCCTATAACTCAAAAAGTATAGACATTAGAAAAAAAAAGTTTAAAACAAAAGTTGTACAGAATAAACGGATCTTTAAAAATGAATTTATGCATTTTATTGATTAATCTAATATTTTAAGAGTTTTTGGCCGCGATCGAAAAATCGGTTCATTAAATGGGCCATAAATCGTAAACTGTAGGTTTTACAAAAAAGTTTACTGAAAACAAAAGATGCAAAATTTTATTTTCTATAATAATGGTCTGTATAACTTTTGCTCTAAAGAGTTTAGTTTCCAAGATATCGGCCGAAAACGTTCGTTTTTTCAAGATGACGCCTCTAGCGTCACCTGGATCTGTTAGCATTTTGTGATTTTATGCTCAGTAAGTGATCCTTAATCTTATAAAAAAAAAAAATGGATCGGAAATTTAGTGCAAAGTTGATCCGAAAAAACGGCTATTTTTACTGGCGTAAAAGTAATTTTGTCAAGGCAACTGTCTGATGCGTTTACGAATACGATTGTATAACCTATAATCTTTTGTAGATGCTTTAAAAGAAAATATAGAATATCACCTTGAAAGATTTTAATGAGAAAGTTGTATGAAAAATTTCCCACTATTGTAATTAACTGAAAACCTGTCTGAAAGTTTTATCAGTGGGATATTCTCTTATAAATATACTTCGAGTTGTATCGTAGATTCACTGTCATTTGTAAGAATGGGTAAAACTATTAAGATGTTGAGTAATGTGCAAATTAAAATACCAAAAATGGAAAGAATAGTAAAGACATCGAAAACAAGTCAAAAGCAAAAAATGAATTCAGTAAGTATTACAGCGTATTAGTATGTAATCTTTGGTTGCATTATTTATTTTTGCGACAGATAGTGTAAAGTAAAATTTTATCTGAAATTGAGTAAACTTTTTATTAATTGAAAAACATTTTTTTATAGATTAGCTTAACAAAGGATACTGATGATTTTTTGGAGAAATTATTAAATGAAATGGAAATTTCAACTATATCATTATCAGAATCCATGGAAACACAGATATTAGTAATACCACCAGTATATTCCACATCCAATGCAGCAGGATCAATGGGATAATCTACATCCAGAGCAACCACTCCTACGCCACTTATGAACGTATCATCTATTGACTGGACAGTAGAACCAATGTCATTTACAGCAAAATTATACCTTCTTTTATGGGAATTACCAAGAGGTAATGCTTAACATCAATAAATTCTATATGGATAAAAAACAAAATAAAGAAAGTGATTAAAAAATATCCCAAATTAATAGACAAGCACGCCAACTAGAAACGGAGAGACAAACACTATTGGAAACTAAACGAAAACATGAAGAAAGAAAGCAGCAGATTGTAAATGATATGATTAATATGTACGACCTATATTTAAAAAATAAAAGAAAAAATTAAAAGTATTATTGTTTTTTATTTCAAAGAAGTAAAAAAAGATTAGGAACTATAAGGAAAATAGTCTATCGTTGATACACTTATAATTTAACTATATTCATAAAATAAGTTTGAAAAAAAGGGAAAATACATTAACCTTAAAATTCATTAAGCGTGAATTCTATAAGTTCTATGTCATTTGGCAGATTTGTCAATTTTGTTACATCAAAATTACCTTTAAAAGTTTAAAGATTGTATTTGAATAAAAAAAATAAAAAAAAGAAGTACAAGTAATTACTGTTTTTTATTTTCAACGAACTAAAAAGTCGAGAAACTGAAATTAATATATTATAATAAATATTTTTTCCAAATTATATTTCTATTTTAATTCTGTTTAACACGGTATAGTGTAGTAGGTAAGGCGTCGATATAGACGCCCCCCACCACTTTCCTAGCACCTCTTTCGCCAGCCCAGACAGCCTTTACCCCCTCCACTACACCCTTGCAGCAGGGTGCCAACTTCAGGTCGGTCGGTAAGACGCAAACCTGTGTGACGTTAGTGTCGCCAACTTCAGGCCGAATAACAACTTGTAGGGAATAAAAAATGGCGGAGATAATTGACATAATAATTTTTTTTTAAAAAAGTGCCTTAAGACACTATAAACCTTGTACCCTTCACAATAATATTAAAAAGCTTATTGCAAAAAATCGTTCAGTAAGCGTTAAGAATTAAATTGTAACCAATTCAGAAGGTATATATTACAGCCCTTTCAAATGTAAAATTAGAAAAAATAATAAATATATAAATTAAATATTTTAATTGAGTAAATCCCATAATATTGCACAATACTAGGAATAATTGTAATTCTTTCAAAACATAGGTATGTAAATTAAAATGTTAATTGAGTATATTTGATGCAGTAATGCAATTTTATATATGCATATATATGATTTGATTAGAGTTACTTTGTATCACTTTTAATTGAATATAAAAATATTTTGTTTTACAAATCTAATAATTATGTAAATTAAAGATTATACTTGTTACTTAATTTATGCAAGGACTGATTTTCATTGATTTTATTAGAAACTTGTTACTTTGTATTATTTTAATTGCACCTAAGTGTTTTTTGCTTTTAATTACAATAAATAATTTCCAGATAACATTTTTATTACTAATATTCTACGTAATTCTTGTGTATAAATACACACCTAGAAAATATCCTGTTCAGTAGTCAACTTCAAGAAAATGAACACTAACAGTGCAAACAGTGAGGCTGCTGCTTCTATAAAGATGTAAGTAGATTAATTATATCAAAAAAAAGATTATCAAACATACATTGATAATTTAAAAAGAATTATAGGGTGTATTAAAAGGGGACTTTTGTGTAAAGATAAAACTTTAGGTAATTTTTCAAAGCTTGAAAGTAATTTAGCTATTTTAAAATATTATTTAAATAAATTTAAAGTTTATTTAAATAATCTTAAACGTTTTCGAAATAGGCAATTAATATGGGAAGATTTAGATTCTTTTTTTTTTAATAATCGAGTTAAAACTGTTTATATTATAAACATGTACAATTTTAGTACTTTAGCTGTATATAGTAGTTTAAGTAGGGAATTTAGTCGGTACCTTTCCACACCACCTTACGAGGTATTACCAAGGCGCGTTAGCTTTTTTTAGTGGAAAGCTTCGCCAATAGCCCTATAAAACCACTTTAAGGCTCCAATTATCATTGGCTACCTCAAAAAACATTAGACAACAATCTTATAAGATATCTTTTGGTGACCCGTCAGGTATCTTTTGGTGACCTTTATCGGTATCTTTTATTGACCATACCTATAGGGTATCTTTTATTGATCTTATAAGATATTTTTTGTATTTTTTTTAGTATTCTAGCTATATGTATTATTTTAATAGTAAATTAATAAAAGTAATACGCATACACCTAGATAATTAGTCAGTTCTTAACTTTTTATAACCAAAAGGTTCAGATGTATAATCTCCCAAAAATTTGCGTTTAGTGGAATTTGGTCTATAAATTTTCTTAACATTAACAGTGAGTACTTCATGGGCTTGTGTACGTCTTATCTGTTTACCAACAACGTATATGGGTCCAGATTTTTCAAGAACCATTTCTTTTATTTTATTAAGATTTAATATTTGACTTGTAGCATAATTAAACGAAATACCCTTCACTTTACATACTATGTTTTCTTTATCATTAATAACAGAATTATAAGCGTAATTTTTAGGACCTCCAGAAACGAACTCTGTAATATACCCACCATCAAGTTCATCAGTTAACTCTCCTAAGAAATCACCTAAAGGGGGATCGTATTCTTCTTCTTTAAGGGTGTAAATACAACTGTCTGTATCGAGATATTTAACCCTTTCTCCTAAGGGTTGCAAAAGGTCGTTGTATAATTTTAGTCTTGCATGTGTCGTTGTAAATGCTGCTACAGGTACTGAGACAGTGGATAAGGGGTCATATTCCTCTTCTTTGAATTCCCAGTTAACTATCAACGTTTCATCGTTTACCGGGAGTATTGAGTTTACGTTTATTGAGAAGTTGGTTAACATAGAGTATAATTCGTAAGGCTGGTTTACTATAGAAGTCCTGGGTTTGTTTTCTTTCATTCCAAAATATCCCCAAAAACTTGTGATAACGTTTTTTCCCAACAGCCTTTTACCGGGGTTCTTTTCGATAGATAGAGGGTTTAGCGTGACACCTTCTCTTTCAAAGTAGTAACTTATATATTGTTGTTTCTTCTGTTCCGTATCGCAACCGGGAGGCCAACCACTTGCCTCTTGTTTAATTCCTAAAAATTTACTGATATAATCATTAAACAGCCCCCCAGATTTCGTGACGGGGTTGTATTTAGTCTTCTTTTCATAATCCCAAATTTCATAAATTTCTAGAATTTCATACCACATTTCCAAAGCTTTCTCGACTTCAAGACTTACCCAAGTCCCAACTAGAGCACGCTCATCAACCGAATGTGCGCAGTCTGTGGTGTTGCTTTCTTGGACACAGCTTCTGCAGAGCGCAAACATTAACTTGTTGTTTATACGAGCTGGTAGAACAGCGTGAAAGAGGTTCGTGGGCGGCAAGATTTTGCATTTCACAAATCCGAATGTTCCTTCAAATTTACGTTCATTTCCCACGTAGATTTTCGGGTGTCCTTCAGGATACTCTGCATACTTATTTACGTATGGATACAGCGATGTAAAATCCACATATTTCATTTTTTCACCCTTTTTACACTTGTAATATTCTATTATATTTTCCGTTCGTCCACCCATAAACGCGTCTCTCGGGTTTAGCGGAATGTAATTAAGGAGCGGGTGGTTCTCTGTGTACTTTTGAATATCGTTATTAATCTGTTTTCGAAAATCACATTCCCACATTTCCACTACCTCGTATCCTAAATTCCTTAATCTTTTTATTTTGGATATGGTTCTTTTATACCTGTTTTCCAGACAGTCTGCTGGGTCGTTATGAAGAGGTTGATGTCTATTAATGGTAAAACATTTAAGACACCCATGGTATATGCAACCTTGGAATTCAAACACAGTTTTGTCGTATAACCCATCAACTTTTACACCCGGAACAATAGCTTCCGATCCTCTAGCTGCGTGTTGTATTGTTATATTTCTTTGATGTTCTTCCCACAACAGCCATTGTATGGCTATTTTAGACTGAATAATACCTATAGTATTAAGTTTAAGGAAGTTACGTCTGTAGATTTTGTTACATGCTGAAGGAAGAGTGCTTGCTTCCGTGAAAGGGCAGACATTGCCTTCTTTCATCATTAACTGTCTAAATTTCATGCACGATTGTGCGAGTATTTCAACGTCACTAACACAATATTTTATGATTTCTTTCTGGAAATCGAAAACATAATTTTCGGCTATTCTAGCCGCATACCATTCTATCAATTTTTCTCTGTCGTCTTCTTTAAAGTTATCAGGATCATAGTTTTCTAGCGATGGAAGAGGGCCAACTTATTGTGGTTTTCTGTACGGTTAAATAGGTGAGGAAAATAACCTTTTTTTTACTCGTTTAGGCCAAAAGCTTTTGGGAGTTTACTTAGAGCCATCGGGAAATAGTTTAGAGAATCTAAAAATTTCACATTTCCCACACTCATTAAAACCAATCTGGTTCCTC
Source organism: Altica lythri (assembly GCA_964028335.1). Lineage (NCBI taxonomy): Eukaryota > Metazoa > Arthropoda > Insecta > Coleoptera > Chrysomelidae > Altica > Altica lythri. Next base: position 27,639 of record CAXIIO010001497.1, on the reverse strand, counting down.
GCATAATCAACTCAGGTTTCAGATCTGTATTCATTAGTATATGGTTTAAAATAAACTGATGATCGAAACCACCACCATTGTGAGCAATAACCACTACTTTTTTAAATTTTTTTCTAATTGTGAGAACGTGTTGTATAAACGGAGATATAACGTCTGTGGATCTTAGTATTTGTAGACGTACACCACATTTTTTACAAATTACGCTTTCAGTATTTAAACATGCATCACAACATTGTTTAAATACACACAAATTTGGATCCTGTTGAAAGGAACCATCCGCCAGAATCTTTTCCTGACGCGTCTCCAAATCATAGAAAACAAAGAGAATATCAGAAGTTTTTGGAGATCCATTATCCGGTTGCATATAACACAAATGACCAGGGGGTTGATGTTTATCGCATATTTTACAGAATATTTCTCCACAGTAATGCTCTCTTCCTTTTTTAATTGTTTTCAAACACTCTTCACACCTTTTCACCAAAGTGCAAACTTTCGACAAGTGTGCTTGATAGCAATCCTCACCGTAAAAGTAGCGGTTACAATCATCACATAGTTTCTTCATACTCTCTTTAGGGCAAGCCGGTGAACGCTGGCACCCAGGACAGGTTCCTCTGCAACGGTGCTTGTTTTTGTGATCATACGGAGTGTGACATGATTCGCAATAATAAATACAGCCGAATGCCGCTGTAAGAGAAGTGATGACATTATAATGACCTTCGTGAAACAAAAGATTAAGATTGGGGGCATTGGTATGACCCTCAAAGATGACATCACGACCCTTACTGCCATACTTGTACACCACGATCTTATAATCTTTAAGGTAGGCCTGGAACTGTTGCAATTCCATAATACCACACCCGTCTTCCGGTACTGTTACACATGAGGCTTCAACTAACTCTCTGGCCCGCCGCCCCTGCTCTTTTCCCCTATCTAGACGTATTTTTGTGAGCTGGGGGTGTTTCTCAACATAAGCTCTGGCAACAACAAGAGCGCGAGGCAAACAAAGGTTATCGTTGTTTTTAATAGTAACGATGCCTTTACGTTTAGAACACTCCTCATTAAAGGTGTTATAATTCCCTCCTCTCGCCCCCCTATACCTTTTGGCATCCTCACAGTGGTAATACCAAAACACAATGTCTCGGTATTTAACCCCGTGGAGTTTGATTGTTATATGGAGGAAATTGTCTTCCATATATCATCAACATTTATTTCAAAAGCAGGTCGAAACTTTATCCAACCCTGACCTCTACCAAAATCCCTTGAGCAAAACGTAAACCCAACTTGATCGGTAGGTAGAACATTTTCAGTACCCTTGAGAACAATTCCTTCTATGGCCTTTTTAATCCAGCTTACAGGTTCCTCACCTTGCGGTATGGCCCTGATTTTAAATTCCAAAGTCCGACCCTGAACCCCAAATTTGCGTACTTTCTTAAAGGCATCACGATAATGTATTTCTCCATTGTAAAAAAAAATGATTCAATAAAAATAACAAACCAGGAAATTTTCAAAAATTAAACAGTTTTACTATTAAAATTAAATAAACTCAAAGTTCCAAAAATTTAATTTTTTCAAAAAAATTAAAAACTTACAGACCAATCTGGCAGCAGGTTTCAACGGAAAATAACGAAAATACAGGAAACTATGTAAAAATCAAACAGTTTGTACTATTAACATTAAATAACTCAAAATTTCGAAAAAATTCAAAATTTTTAAAAACTCAAAAGCGCGCACAAATTTACTGCGACTGATAGCAGCTGTAGCAGGAGCAGAAATGAAACAGACGCTGCTGCTGCTCTCTTTTATAGGGTTTCGAAATGGTCACGTGGTACTCTCTGATAAGGAAAAAGGGTGTAAGAAAATACTGCTTGAGAAAAATCAGGAGAGTTTATTTTCAAATTTTTATGAAATCAGCTGATTTATGTGTATAAAACACTACAATTAGTCATTTTACGAAATCCCTGTTGTAAATTAACTATATTTTCAAATTGAGTTCCATGCTGTGATAAAAATTTACAAACGAGTTTATTTATAATAATAATAGTATTTAATTTTATAATTAATTATTAGAACAACACAAAATCAATTTTTCGAAAAGCGATGATAATTTTTTCAGAAAATGATAAAATTTAGGGCGTTGGTCCGCTTTAGGAACAGTTCGGTAAAATCTTGGGCGAAATTACCAAGAATAGGAAATTACGTCATCGCTGTTTGCGAAATTACCAAGAATAGAAAATTACGTCATCGCTGTTTTTAGATAAAGATAATGAGTAAGTCTTTGGGTTATGTAGATAATAAGTAAGTCTTTGGGTTATGTAGATAATAAAAGAGGGAAATTCATTTTTATTTTTATTTCCTAAAAATAAAACAATATATTTATTATTGATAATTGGCTTATTGAGATAAACTTACATTTTTATAGTAAAGAATTTAATTAGTAAATAATCTCTAGATACCGCAATTCATCTGTAATTAATTCTGCTTCTTTTCCATTTAAGGCATTGTTTTTTGATAAAATTTTAAGACCTTCTACAAGAAAGTTTGGGTCGTCATGTTCGTTATAGAGGGTCCATATTTCATCCAGTTGGTTAAGTATCTGCTTGTCTACCACACCCTTTGTGTCACTTATGGAGAAATCAAAACGAATTTTCTTTGATTGTATGCCTGCAGTATCTTGAACCTTAATATGTTTTCTTTTACACTGAGGTCTTTGCTTGTCTGATATATCTTGGTCTCATGTTTGACTATTCTCGGTTATATGGCTTCTTTCACAAAACTGTACGTCTTGGTCACGTGTTTTGTCAATTCCATGTAGAGTGTGTGACATTTTTCTACCTAGGTACATTGGTTTAATAATTGTTTCGTATTTTGATGAATGAGATTGATGACGTAGTCGACCTCGTCCATCCTTGTGGACACCTGAGATGTCTAAAAGAGCTTTGTAGATTTTTTGATCGGTAAGCGTATATTGTGTTGGTTGCTTTGAAAACAGCAGGTCGTAGACACCCTGCGTAGGTTTAAACTTGTGTGAGTCCATCTGAATGATATCTTTACCAAACTCAATTGTTTTATTTCCAAGTGACCATTCTCCCGTAGGCCAGTTGAACTTTGGCCCGTATATTTGATCTGTACTTCCTAAATCTTAAATATATTTTTCAAGATTAATGGTATTATCGTTATACGATGTTTGAATATGTTCCTCCTCTGTTGAATGATTGGACAGTGAGTCATTTTCGTTGAGTTCTGTTTTAGGAACTTTTTCATTCACATATTTGGCTATTTCTTTAATAGGTGTAGTTATTGGTTTAAACGTTGATTCTAGTAGTTCTTTTTCATCAGCTTACATTCTGTTGAGAGCTTTGTACTTTTCTCTCACAATCGCTGCGAGTTTGTTTACTTGAACCGCTCGGCTTAAAGGCATGTTAACAAATGAATTCTCGACTTTGACTTCTTGATTTATACCGTTGTTGTGTACGTTTCTGACTCTCTGTGGTATACACTGCTATGCTCTGCTACGCTCTGCTTTGATGCTCTGCTACCCTCTGCTACGCTCTGCTCTGACGCTCTGCTACCCTCTGCTACGCTCTGCTCTGACGCTCTGCTACCCTCCGCTACGCTCTGCTCTGACGCTCTGCTCTGACGCTCTGCTACCCTCTGCTACGCTCTGCTCTGACGCTCTCCTACCCTCTGCTACACTCTGCTACCCTCTGCTACGCTCTGCTACGCTCTGCTACCCTCTGCTGCGCTCTGCTCTGACGCTCTGCTACCCTCTGCTACGCTCTGCTACCCTCTGCTCTGACGATCTGCTACCCTCTGCTACGCTCTGCTACCCTCTGCTACGCTCTGATACCCTCTGCTACCCTCTGCTACGTACAATCCTACATTATTTTTTAAAAATTTCCTTACACAGGTTTTTTATAAGTTTTTAGGATACCTAGTTACTTAAATAAAACCTTTAGTTTACGTGTTAATATTCTGTCGGAAAATTTTCAGAATATTAATTTAAACTTATTAGAATTTGGCCAAGAGTTAGATGCAGTCTATGTAGATTTCGTTATCAACAATCTCTTCTTCAGTACCGAAGCATGTTTAGGTAGTAACTATGGTGTTGAGGATTTATTTCCATTACATTTCTTAATTGATGGAGAAGTGTTTTACGTGGTAAATTTTCACATCAACGAAGATCAAGTTGAGGATGTAAATTTTGAGGATGAAGGATACTTCGAGCATAGCACGACTGCTACGGTTGTTTTTACACCTTCAATCACTAATGCTTTGTGTTCTATTTAAGGTTAGAATTTTAAAACAATTTTTATAAAAGGGTAGGAAAAAGCCTCTTAGTTGTTCAAAAGTTGAACATAACGATAGACAGGACAAGAACCTGGGCTTTGTTGTCTATCGGGGTGTTAGAATTAAAATTAATATTTTTTCTAATTTATTTTATGTAATAACTTTTATAAAAAAAATTTTTTTTTTAGTAAAACCGTCTCCAGCGTTGCTGCATGGGGTTTTGTGACAGACCGCACCCATATCTATTTCCTGTTAACATATCCTCCTTACAAAGTTGTGGTCTGGGAAAATTATGGAGCATTTTTCAACAATTGATAAGGAGTATAAAAACTACTGTTTTGTAACTAAGACGTTTAGTTTTCGTTTATTTACGAATCTACAGCAACAGAATGGTATGTATATTTTTATATCAAATATTACTAGTTGATAAAATGGTCGTTACACCAGATGTTTTTCTCTTATTTCAATACATTTGGTTGAGTTGTTACACCCGTTGGGTTAGAAAATATGGCTGCTTTCTTGAAATCCAATAAGACTAAACATTCAAATTTTAGTTTTAGACCCTTCTATAGTGTCTTTATGTTTACACTTAGTTACACCTCCTGTTCGTCACTCAAATGCAGCGAAATAATCATCGACTGTTTTACTCTTTTAATATTTTTTAAAACCATACTTCTTTTATATGTTAATATTTTGTCTGAGAATTTTCAGAATAATAATTTCCACTTATTAATTGGAGGTAAACGCTTTATATGCTTTGAAAATATCTTTACCAATAGCATTTGATTGGTCTACAATGTTATTCATAATTGTAAAATAAAAAAAACTTACAAAAATTATTCTTTCTACGGTGACCGTTACTAGGTGTTTTAAAAATTTGTATATCAAAAATAGTGTCACTTACCATGACTTTTTCGTTAGATGTTACTATATTTTTAATTTGGTTCAAAAACAAGTTTTTACCCCAAGAACACCCTCTAAAGTGTTTCTCAAAAAAATGTCCTTATTTAATGTTCCAGTTTATTTGGAAAGAATGTATGTAGGGCTTATAATTAACAATATAACGCTTACCCAGTTACATTTAATTGAAACATAATCACTGATATAAAAAGAGCTCCTGTGTAAATCGTATATTCACATCCTTTTTACCTTTTTGTAGGAGATGTTGTGTCTGTCGGTGTTTGGACTGGCAGGGGTTGTTGGTAAGAACTACCTTTTTATCCTTATCCTTTAGTGATATACTTTTTTTTTTGGTCCTCGTCAGTACAAGGTATATGTTATTGCCATATATTTTTTTTGTTTACTTTCATAAACTGCTATTTTCATAGGGAAATTTCGTAATAATTCTAAATTTGTTTATAAAAGCATCTTTAAGTTTAGTTTCGTCAATTAATAAATCTAATGCTACTAAATCAGAAGTTACTCTACTCTTTCCAAATCTTCTTTAAGTAGTATTTTGATATCTTTTGTCATCATCAGAGGTGAGAGCAATTTTTTGTTGTTCTAGAGAAAAAACATGATGCTGCTTGGATCGTATTAGGAGCTGTATCGCAGTCTTCGTTTTAGCTGTTTCTAAACATTCAATGTAATCATCAAAAGTTTTTCTGTTCATTCTTTATGAAGAAAGTAGTAGTAGTAGAACACAGAACTAACTATATCTAACTAAAATCAAACACTAGTCCGATCTTCCTTAACATTAAAAACCCAAGATCCATATCAGTTTCATAACAGTTCTGATTTTACCGCAAATGTTTGGCAAGTGTATTTTAAAACACTCCTCATCGTAAAAGTCTCGGTTACAATCAGTACACCTCTTCTTTAATACATCTTTTGCGCAAGCCGGTGAACGCTGACACCCAGGGCAGGTTCCTCCACACCTGTGTGCATTTTTGTGACCATAAGGTATGTGACACTCCTCACAGTAATAACCTTCGGTTTTCAATATGGTTCTGATTTTCGACTTGGAATGAATTATATAAACCAGAAAACCTCTTAAAAAGAGAAGGCAATCGAGAATTGCCTACATACCACATAAGATTTTGGAAACACTCCACACCTGCGCGGTATTCAACTCCGATGCATATATACATTAATTGATATATTATTTAATTTTTCAAATTTTGAAATTTTGTGTAGTGGCATTGGCATGTCCAAACCTTCGGTTTTCAATACGATTCTGATTTTCGACTTGGAAAAGTGACATCGGCATGTCTAATCCTTCGGTTTTCAATACGATTCTGATTTTCGACTTGGAATTGATCATAAAACTCCTCCTCTAGTTTTAATTTTTCTTTAAAATATATATATTGATGGAAAGATCATTCTGCTTCTCAAAGATGGGAACTTTATTCCTTCAGTTCCTTTTGCTATAATATCCTCGATAGCACCCTTGACCCATCCTACAGGCTCTTCATCTTTGGGTATTGGTTTAATTTTAAATTCCAGAGTTCGTCCCTTGAGACCGAATTTACGGATTTGTATGGGAGTTCCTATTAAAAGGTAAAGGAAGAAAGACCCACCCACAATTATTGTCATTATTTAAATACAGTCTACAACTTTTTTTCATGCTCATTATGTCTTATATAACTAATAAAACTCACACAAAGTAATATATTGACGTAATTATGTGTTAAATAATACATATATTGACGTAAAGATTTGATTAACAGACTATCTGTAGAAATTCTTAAAGTAGCAATATCTCCTTGAACACTAAGTATCGAACCTTCTTTTAACCCTAACACAGGAGAGCATTGCTCTTGTTGAAGATACTCTCTGATCCTCTCCTCGTAGGATGTTTACCAATAATTAATTTGTGTGTTAACAAACTTTGGTAGAAGTTATTAAACCGCCACTTTTTGTTTTTACACTCTCTATTAGCAACAAATATGCTTAAGGTAGGTTCTAGCTGTTTTTTCTGGGGATTCTACGTATTCGTATTTAATAGAAGAACTTTCGGTTTTATCTTGTTTATGAAAGATTTCAAACGTATAAATGTCTGAATTATTAGATGAAGTGCCTACTGACATACTGCATACGACTTGCAGCAGAAGACTCACCATTATTAATTTCTGATTTATCTATTTCATAATTTGGATCAGTATAATTCAGCTTATAGTAGTTTATAAGCATACCCTCAACATCTGTGCTCGTTTTTGTGATCGTATGGAATGTAACACTCTTCGCAGTAATAACCACAACAGAAGCCCGCTGAAAGTGAGGTTATAGTGTTGTAATGTCCCACATGGTAGAGTAAGTTTAGAGAGGGGCCATCACTACAACCAGTGAAAATAATATCTCGACCTTTGCTTCCATATGAATACACTTTGATTTTATAATCTTTTAAATACTCTTGAAACTTTTGTAGTTCAGGGATACCAGCACCCTCGTTAGGTATGGCAACACCTGAAGATGTCAACAGCTGGTGAGCTCTTTACTCCTGGATTTTTCCTGTGTCTTTTCTTATTTTGTTGTACTCAGGATCTTTTTCTTTGTTAGCTATTGCAACAACGAGAGCACGAGGAAGACAGAGATAGTCTTTGTTATTAATTGTCACTATCCCTTTTCTGTGACTACACTCCTCCTCGAAATTGTTGTAGTTGACTACTCTACTACCTCTACCTACAGGCACCTTAACTGTTGTAATATCGAGACAAAATGTCTCTGTGTTAAGGCCAGTGGAGTTGGATTGATAAATAGAAGAAATTTTAGACCAAACATCGTCATAGGTCACTTCACTTGCGGGTTTAAATGCTATCCAACCCTCACCTCTAGCAAAATCTTTAGAACCATGATTCTAAACGTACACTCCCACATTTCTACTACTTCGTACCTTAGGTTTCTTGATGAATTTTCCATAAAATGTCACACTCAAGATTCATCTCATGATTAGTTTGACTTAAAAATCCTACTGACATACTGCATACGACTTGCAGCAGAAGACTCACCATTATCAATTTCTGATTCATCTATTTCATAATTTGGATCACTAAAGTCTATTAATTCTAAATCTAGTATATTTAAATCAATTTTTTTATTCATCTATTTCATAATTTGGATCAGTGTAATTCAGCTTATAGTAGTTTATAAGCATACCCTCAACATCTGTGCTCGTTTTTGTGATCGTAGGGAATGTAACACTCTTCGCAGTAATAACCACAACAGAAGCCCGCTGTTAGTGAGGTTATAGTGTTGTAATGTCCCTCATGGTAGAGTAAGTTTAGAGAGGGGCCATCACTACAACCATTGAAAATAATATCTCGACCTTTGCTTCCATATGAATACACTTTGATTTTATAATCTTTTAAATACTCTTGAAACTTTTGTAGTTCAGGGATACCAGCACCCTCGTTAGGTATGGCAACACCTGAAGATGTCAACAGCTGGTGAGCTCTTTGCTCCTGGATTTTTCCTGTGTCTTTTCTTATTTTGTTGTACTCAGGATCTTTTTCTTTGTTAGCTATTGCAACAACGAGAGCACGAGGAAGACAAAGATTGTCTTTGTTATTAATTGTCACTATCCCTTTTCTGTGACTACACTCCTCCTCGAAATTGTTGTAGTTGACTACTCTACTACCTCTACCTACAGGCACCTTAACTGTTGTAATATCGAGACAAAATGTCTCTGTGTTAAGGCCAGTGGAGTTGGATTGATAAATAGAAGAAATTTTAGACCAAACATCGTCATAGGTCACTTCACTTGCGGGTTTAAATGCTATCCAACCCTCACCTCTAGCAAAATCTTTAGAACCATGATTCTAAACGTACACTCCCACATTTCTACTACTTCGTACCTTAGGTTTCTTGATGAATTTTCCATAAAATGTCACACTCAACATTCATCTCATGATTAGTTTGACTTAAAAATCCTACTGACATACTGCATACGACTTGCAGCAGAAGACTCACCATTATCAATTTCTGATTCATCTATTTCATAATTTGAATCACTAAAGTCTATTAATTCTAAATCTAGTATATTTAAATCAATTTTTTGATTCATCTATTTCATAATTTGGATCAGTGTAATTCAGCTTATAGTAGTTTATAAGCATACCCTCAACATCTGTGCTCGTTTTTGTGATCGTAGGGAATGTAACACTCTTCGCAAAAATATATGCACGTAAATGCTGCTGTTAACGAGGTAATCATGTTGTAGTGACCCTTGTGGTAAAGTAAATTTATCGAAGGGCCATCACTGCAACCATTGAAAATAACATCTCGACCTTTTAATCCATATTGATAAACCGTAATTTTGTAATCTTTAAGGTGTTCCTGTAATTTCTTTAATTCAGGTTTGGATATGTAAGATTGAGCACCATATCGACCCTCCCATTCAGTTAAAAGTTTTACATCAACCCTTTTTCGTACATTCTCCATAGTTTTGCCAAACACAGCATTGTTCATTAACTTGAATAAATTCTTCTCAAAATCATTTTTAGCAGCTGCTCGAAGAGCGGTGTTTAGATCAATATATGGTTTTAACCATGGGCTTTGCTTAAATTTCAATACTCGATGGACTTTTGTTAAAACCAAACCATATGATATAGTTTGCTTTAAGGCACGATAATGAATAACATAATTCTTCTTATGATGAAGGGTAGCCATCAACTTAGTTAATTCCTTAAACGTCTTTGGTGGCTTCATTGTTTTAGGATTAATGTGTTTAGGAGAAAACGGTAAATCGTTGTGTAGATCATGTAACTTTTCCGGATACTCCAAGTCCACCTCAAGAATATAACCCTCTGGAGCATCGTCTGCGATTTGAGTTATGTCAATGTTTGTGTCAACCCACTCAAAACCGCCATACGGGAGATATTGAGACATCGCCCATCCATACTGATTATTTACATCAAAATACATTAAATATGTTTCAGGTTTCGTTGGATCAAAATTCGGCATATACCTATTGTTAGCGTGGGCTCTTCTTTTAGAGCAGACTTGACTATATATATAAAGACATTTATTGTCCTAGCCTCTTATACAACTGCTATTTTTTTACCTGTAAATATACATACTGAGTTTTTCTCATAAAACCACTTTCAGTTCTAGGTATGCAGCGGTGACAACCTGTTAACCAAGGGAACCATAGGAAAACCCATGGAAGCTCCAACGAAATCCACAGAACACTTTTCAAACTGTTTTTTAATTTATTAATTAGTAAAATGTATAATTATTTATGATAAATAGAAAGTAGAAAGTTTTTGTCTTTTTAAATTATTTCTTAATTAACATCTAAAAAAATACAAAGTTCTTATCTAGACTACGTCATCTTTTTTTGATTTAGTTTTAATTTTAATTATTATTGTAGTTTAAAAAATGTCTTGTCATAGAATTCCAGCAACCCCATCAGCTCCACCAGACAACGCTCCGAGTGCACTTAGTCCAGCAACCCCATCAGCTCCACCAGACAACGCTCCGAGTGCACTTAGTCCAGCAACCCCATCGCCTCCATCGTAAGTAAAATAACTATTTAAGTATTATTGTAATTAATTTTTTTTTTTTGTTTTAGTGACAATGAGGATGTACTGGACTTAATAGGACCTCCAGAACTTTATGTTCTGGATTAGATCAGACTAGTAATTTTTTTTCCTTTCCTCACCCTTCCTTTATTCCTACCCCTTTACTCCTGATAGACAAAAAAGCCAGGGTTCACGTCCCATCTATCGTTACGCTTAATATTTAAACAACTAAGAGGCTTTTTCCTACCCTTTTATAAAAATTGTATTAAAATTCTTACCTTTGAGAAATTAAATAGGAATACATTTTTTGTAATATTGTAATTAACTAAAAACCTGTCTGAAAGTTTTATCAGTGGGATATTCTCTTATAAATATACTTCGAGTTGTATCGTAGATTCACTGTCATTTGTAAGAATGGGTAAAACTATTAAGATGTTGAGTAATGTGCAAATTAAAATACCAAAAATGGAAAGAATAGTAAAGACATCGAAAATAAGTCAAAAGCAAAAAATGAATTCAGTAAGTATTACCGCGTATTAGTATGTAATCTTTGGTTGCATTATTTATTTTTGCGACAGATAGTGTAAAGTAAAATTTTAACTGAAATTAAGTAAACTTTTTATTAATTGAAAAACATTTTTTTATAGATTAGCTTAACAAAGGATACTGATGATTTTTTGGAGAAATTATTAAATAAAATGGAAATTTCAACTATATCATTATCAGAATCCATGGAAACACAGATATTAGTAATACCACCAGTATATTCCACATCCAATGCAGCAGCATCAATGGGATATTCTACATCCAGAGCAACCACTCCTCCGCCACTTATGAACGTATCATCTATTGACTGGACAGTAGAACCAATGTCATTTACAGCAAAATTATACCTTCTTTTATGGGAATTACCAAGAGGTAATGCTTAACATCAATAAATTCTGTATGGATAAAAAACAAAATGAAGAAAGTGATGAAAAAATATCCCAAATTAATAGACAAGCACGCCAACTAGAAACGGAGAGACAAACACTATTGGACACTAAACGAAAACATGAAGAAAGAAAGCAGCAGATTGTAAATGATATGATTAATATGTACGACCTATATTTAAAAAATAAAAGAAAAAATTAAAAGTATTATTGTTTTTTATTTCAAAGAAGTAAAAAAAGATTAGGAGCTATAAGGAAAATAGTCTATCGTTGATACACTTATAATTTAACTATATTCATAAAATAAGTTTGAAAAAAAGGGAAAATACATTAACCTTAAAATTCATTAAGCGTGAATTCTATAAGTTCTTTGTCATTTGGCAGATTTGACAATTTTGTTACATCAAAATTACCTTTAAAAGTTTAAAGATTGTATTTGAATAAAAAAAATAAAAAAAAGAAGTACAAGTAATTACTGTTTTTTATTTTCAACGAACTAAAAAGTCGAGAAACTGAAATTAATATATTATAATAAATATTTTTTCCAAATTATATTTCTATTTTAATTCTGTTTAACACGGTATAGTGTAGTTGGTAAGGCGTCGATATAGACGCCCCCACCACTTTCCTAGCACCTCTTTCGCCAGCCCAGACAGCCTTTACCCCCTCCACTACACCCTTGCAGCAGGGTGCCAACTTCAGGTCGGTCGGTAAGACGCATCCTGTGTGACGTTAGTGTCGCCAACTTCAGGCCGAATAACAACTTGTAGGGAATAAAAAATGGCGGAGATAATTGACATAATAATTTTTTTTTAAAAAAGTGCCTTAAGACACTATAAACATTGTACCCTTCACAATAATATTAAAAAGCTTATTGCAAAAAATCGTTCAGTAAGCGTTAAGAATTAAATTGTAACCAATTCAGAAGGTATATATTACAGCCCTTTCAAATGTAAAATTAGAAAAAATAATAAATATATAAATTAAATATTTTAATTGAGTAAATCCCATAATATTGCACAATACTAGGAATAATTGTAATTCTTTCAAAACATAGGTATGTAAATTAAAATGTTAATTGAGTATATTTGATGCAGTAATGCAATTTTATATATGCATATATATGATTTGATTAGAGTTACTTTGTATCACTTTTAATTAAATATAAAAATATTTTGTTTTACAAATCTAATAATTATGTAAATTAAAGATTATACTTGTTACTTAATTTATGCAAGGACTGATTTTCATTGATTTTATTAGAAACTTGTTACTTTGTATTACTTTAATTGCACCTAAGTGTTTTTTGCTTTCAATTACAATAAATAATTTCCAGATAACATTTTTATTACTAATATTCTACGTAATTCTTGTGTATAAATACACACCTAGAAAATATCCTGTTCAGTAGTCAACTTCAAGAAAATGAACACTAACAGTGCAAACAGTGAGGCTGCTGCTTCTATAAAGATGTAAGTAGATTACTTATATCAAAAAAAAGATTATCAAACATACATTGATAATTTAAAAAGAATTATAGGGTGTATTAAAAGGGGACTTTTGTGTAAAGATAAAACTTAAAGGTAATTTTTCAAAGCTTGAAAGTAATTTAGCTATTTTAAAATATTATTTAAATAAATTTAAAGTTTATTTAAATAATCTTAAACGTTTTCGAAATAGGCAATTAAGTAGTATATCAAGCGGGCTCCTAGGACCCAAGGTAAGCATGCCATCGAGGAGCCTCACCTGACGTCACCTGAACTCACCTTCACTCACCTGTCCTACAAGAACTCACCTGTCCTACACCTTTGATTTACCTGTCATTTTAGTCACCCTACCTTTACACCCTACCTTAACCACCCCTTATCAGCCACCCCTATGTTATTCACCCTACACCCCTAATCAACCTTAGTGCCCAAATAGAACTTAGAATAATTTTTGGATGAGAATAAATGTAGAAAAAAAAATGTCTTGATCGTGTATTCGAGCCCACAAACTCATGTGTACAAAATTGACGCCTTAACCAACACGGCTATCAACTTGACTTGCTATAGAAAGTTAAAATGTGTAATATAAACAGCTCATGACGTCATATTATTGATATAATAATAAGAAGTTAGCAGAGGCGTACTGTGTATTAGCAGAGGCGGTGTACTAACAATTAGCCGAGCCGAGCCTAGCCTAGCCTCTTGGAATTTTATTTTGTTAATTTTTTAATTTTTTTAGTATGTTTAAAAAGTTCAAGTAAAGACAATAAAAAAAATTATGCCTATTCGTGTCACATATGTTTGTATTAAATGTAAAGGAGAAACAGATTTACCAAACAGTGTATGTATAGAATGTTTAGCAGAGTTACGTCGCAAAAGTTTGGGAATGAAACATTCTACACTGGGTGAAATTCATAGAAAATAAGTGAGTCATCAGTTTTTATGGTATAAATAAAAAATTCTACGTATAGTTCCATTATTATTGTTGCAACAGTGAAACAGTTAACAAAATGTCTGTATTGGTGAAAATTATTTTTATTTTACAAATTTGTAAAATTTTAACAAGTAATGTCGTATATATAAATACAACATACAACATAGAACCCGGTACTTTTATGGTGTTAGAGGTGCGAAAAGATTTAATGGTCTTAAATGAATATCCAGCAATTTTTTCAAAAAATTTAATTCCGATGTATTCTTCAGTCACCTGTAGATCAAATAAATATATAAATAATTCTTATGTTTGTGGATATACTATAGGATCACACAAAAAGTACTATCCAATTGTTCCATTCAAGAGCAAATTAAACTGTGGACATCATAACCTGAATCAGTTTGATAACAAATCAATTTCATATCGAGGTTTTTGGTGGGAAACAGTTCAAGATTTCTACGAGAATTCCACACTTGCTTTTCCTAATATCAATGCATATAAATTATTAGAAGATATTTGTTTTGTATATATTTAATTATTTTTTTATATATAAATTATGTTTAACTACTACTGTGATTAGTATAGAAAAGAGGTTTAAAGATGCCGGTTCCCGTTAAATTTGTATGTCCTAGATGTAAAGGTGACACACAATATGAAAATTTGATTTGTGTAGACTGTTTTTCAAAAGAATACTATCAAAAAGTTGATGGACAGAAGCATTTACCAACTTCATGAGGAGTCTTAAAAAATTTAGATTGATAAGATTTTTTTTTGTTGTTGTATATACTTATTTAGTTATTTTGAATATATTTTTTTATGTATAAATATATAAATTGGTTTTAAATTGATCTTTATTAGTTTCTTTTCAACCATGACCGAAGCAGTATATTGTTGTAAATTTAAATGTTGGAATCGTTCACTTTATGACGAGGTAGACGGACTTGCTTGTACAAAGTGTAATAATTACTGTTTTTGTCGTTGTCGCTGTAAAGGATATTTAGAAGAGAAAAAGAAGAAGAAGAAGAACGAGAAATTGTCATCGTTTTTAAACTTGATTTTCAACTGTTTTGGTTTTAGTTACTGTTTAACAGTTAAAGAAGTAAGATGTTAAATTCAGCAATAAATAAATTACCGTTCGAAGTTCACCTTCCTGGTTACAAATTTTGTGGTCCAGGAACAAAATTACAAAAAAGATTAGTTAGAGGTGATACCGGCATTAATGGATTAGACGAAGCTTGTAAAGAACATGATATTGCTTATTCACAAGAAAAAGATTTACAAAAACGTCATAAAGCTGATAAAATTTTAGCTGATAAGGCAATGCAACAGTTTCGATCAAAAAATTCTGCATTCAGTGAGAAAATGGCTGCACTAGGAGTCGCAGGTGCTATGAAAGCTAAACTAAAACTAGGATTAGGCTTAAACGCAACACAGTACCGTGTCACAATTAAAAAATGTTGCAGTGAATTGAACAAAGTAAAAATGAATTTAGACAAAGCTTCTATGGGTATAAATAATTGTTTACAAACACTAAGTGAAAAAAACACTGCTGTAAATAAGAGAAATCAGTCTAAAATAAAGTCTATAAAAAAAGTAAAACAAAAACAACAACAACGAGAAAAAACACAACAGAAACTACATGAGACTCTGAACAGAGAAATGGAACGTCGAGTAATGGAAAAAATGGATGTTGATAATTATCCAATTAACTTAAATACAAAATTACGTGTCAAAAGAAAAATAACTGATATTCCAAATGACTTAGTAAATAAAAAAGCAAAAATTTATATGAATGAACCCATCCCAACAACAATTAACAACAACAACAACAACAACAAACGAAAATTCAGTGATGACGATGATGACGATGCTGATTATAATCAAGATGAAAAACGTGTTAAAACAAGTTAAAACAAGTTAAATCCTGTATTATTTTATTGTTAAATTATACTATTATAAAATAAAAATATTTGAATAGTTTTTTTTTGTTTTTTATTATAAATAAGAGATTTCCACAATTAAAATATTAGTATACGTTCAGACGTTGTACAATATGGTTCAAAAAAGAAAACAAACTATTAAAAAGAAATCGAAAATAAAAACAAAAAACTCTAAATCTATATGTTTAAAGAGTGTTATTAGAAAAATAAAGGCACAATTATTAAAATCTCAGCCAAAGACTGTAGGTGAGGCTATTAAGTTAGCAATAAAAGTAGCTAAATCCACAAAGAAAATCAAAAAACCACGTGTTATTCAGGTACCTAAAACTGGTGGAATTCTACCATTGATTCCAATTTTCGCTGCCCTTAGTGCACTTGGAGCATTATCTGGTGGTGCTGCAGGTGTGGCAAAAACTGTAATCGATGCAAAAAACGCTCGAAAAAAATTAGAAGAAGAACAACGTCACAACAAATCAATGGAATCGATAGCAATGGGTAAAGGATTATTTTTGAAACCGTATAAAAGTGGAATGGGTCTTTTTTTATGAGTAAAATTAAATCATCCAAAAAACTACTACCACAACGTCCTTTAACCAATATAGATTTAGAAAAATATGCTAAATTATGGAATATCGTAAATTTTCGAGGTGTATTTATGAGAAACTCTTTACCGAAAAAAATTCGAACCTTTGAAAGTGGTATTATTAATTTGGATGATAAAGACGGTCCTGGAAGCCACTGGACAGCCTATAAGAAATATAAAACACATGTTGTTTATTTCGATAGTTATGGTAACCTTAGACCTCCCCAGGAAGTGATAAAATACTTTAATTCGAATGGATTTTGTAATATTTTATATAATCATACTGTTTATCAATCTTATAATTCATATAATTGTGGTCATTTATGTTTATATTTTTTACAAGGTAAATAAATGAATAAAAAGTATTTCAATTGTATTCATTCTATAGTAAACCTTTGATAGAACAATATGTCTTATACATTTGTCTTATCTAATAGAGATTCAATATTATCAACAAAAATATATCCACCAATTATTTTAGAAGAAGAAAACGAGTATTTAATAGGACTAATAGATTTTGTCACTTACAATACAATTCCAAATGTGGATAATATGAATAATATGTTTTATATTGGTAAACATAAAATTGAAATTCCAACTGGTTCTTATGAAGTTGATGATATTACAAGGTATATACAACAACGACTTGTTGAAATAGAAGGTAGAAAAGAGTCAACTCAAGAAACCATAAAAAGTAATAAAATAACAAAACAAGGTAAACCAACAACAATTAAAAGTGACGTTATTGAAAACGATTCAGAAGAAGATACAGTTTTGATAATGAGAACAAATAATAATACATTAAAATCAGAAGTAAAAAGCAATAAAATTATCCATTTCGAAAAACCAAACACAATAGCCTCATTATTAGGATTTGAAAAGAAGAAACTTGGTCCTTTGAAAACACATATATCAGACTTTCCTGTAAATATAAATAAAGTTAATTCGATATGTATTGTTTGTAATTTGGTTACAAATTCCTATAATAATAACAACCAAGATCATCTGATACATGTATTTTATCCAAATGTACCTCCAGGTTATAAAATTGTGGAAATTCCAAGAAACGTTATCTACTTACCTGTCAATACGAAAAACATTACGGAAATTTTTATTAAAATAGTGGATCAGGATGGAGATCTTGTCAATTTCAAGAAAGAGATGGTCACAGTACGGTTACATTTGAAAAAAGTATAATGGTGTTTCTTTATAATATTCAAAATAATATAAATACAGGTGTTAGTCAACAACTCAACAGCAGTCACAACAGACACCTGAAACCGCTAACATCTGAAAATCGATTATTTTTAATTTCATTGGGTTTTAAGTTAGAGCAAAAAAAATGAGTTTTAATATTTTAAATATTGGTGATCGTGTGTTAATAGACAATTCTGTTGTTAATTGTGAACTACACAGTCATCCACCATATGCAAATACCACATTCAATAATTCTGATGAGATTCGTATACCAATTCAAACCCAGGATATATATACGTTACCTTGTGAGAGTTTTCTGTATCTGGAGGGATGTTTAACCGATGCTGATAACAAATATAGTGCGACTATGGATTTCATAAACAATGGTATTGCATATTTATTTGATGAAATTCGATATGAAATTGGAGGATATGTCATAGATAGAGTTCGTAATCCTGGAATAACTTCAACCATGAAAGGTTACGTATCATTTACACCAAACGATTGCAACAGATATAATAGTGTATGTTGGAATGCAACAGCTACACCAAAAATTACAGATGAAAAAGGAAATTTTAATGTTTGTCTACCTCTGAAAATGTTATTGGGATTTTGTGAAGACTTTAAAAAGATTGTAATTAATATACGTCAAGAGTTGGTTCTTATTCGAAGTTCATCTGACATTAATGCTGTAGTAAGTTCAAAAGCAACCGAAAAACCAAAAATACAATTAACAAAAATTCTATGGAAAATTCCTCATGTTCAAGTATCAGATACTGAGAAACTTCGATTGTTGAAATATATAGAAAATGGACGTTACCTAGAAATGGCTTTTCGCAGTTGGGAATTGCATGAATTTCCTTTATTACAACAAACAATGAAACATACTTGGAATGTGAAATCGTCAAATCAACTGGAAAAACCTCGTTTTATTTTATTTGGTCTTCAAGCAAATAAAAAAAATGATGTTGAGAAAAATATGAGTCGTTTTGATGATTGTAATCTAGTAAATATTAAATGTTTTCTAAATTCCGAAATGTATCCATATGATAATTTAAATTTAAATTTTGATAAAAACCAATTTGCTATATTATACGAAATGTATGTTCAATTTCAACAATCCTACTATTATAAATCTTTTGCTGATCCATGTTTAACTATAACAAAATTTCATGATTTGGCTACAATATGTGTAATCGATTGTAGTCGTCAAAACGAATCGATTAAAACTGGTGGTGTGGATATAAGATTGGAATTTGAAACCAACAAAAATATACCTGCCAGTACAACAGCATTTTGTCTTATTTTACATGATAGAATTATAAATTACAACCCATTAACAAATGTCGTAAAAATGTATTAAAATAATTTTTATTTATATAATAATAATATTAAATTATATTAAATTATATTTGTTAATTCTGTGTTAAATAAAATATATGTTTTTAAACTTTATCTCTTGGTTGTTATTTAAAAGATCATAAAGGTCATCAAGAAGACTGATAATAAATAAAACAAGTTACGAGGTAACTCTAAAATAAGATATTCAACTTAATTAATTTTTACCTATTAAACTTTTTAACTAAATACATAACCAGTTAAAAGCGGTTTAGAGCGGTTCAAAAGCGGTTTAGAGCGGTTCAAAAGCGGTTTAGAGCGGTTCAAAAGCGGTTTAGAGCGGTTCAAAAAGCGGTTCAAAGCGGTTCAAAAAGCGGTTCAAAGCGGTTAAAGAAACAGTTATAAGCGGTTCTCATAGACCGATAGACATGTTTAATAAAGAGTTAAAGAAACGGCTTATTATTAAGCGAAGAAACGTAAAAAATAAATTAAAACTTTTAAAGCAGGGTGAAGTTCAACAAGAAAATTTGTTTATACCGATAACTAAACATTTAAAAAACATTGAAAGTAAATTAGTTCCTACGAAATCATCTAACATCAACAATAAAGAGCAAACAACGACAATGGAGACTGCTGCTGCTGCTGCTGCTGCTGCTGCTGCTGCTGCTAGTAATAATAGTGGTAGTAGTAGTAATAGAGATGAGTTAGAAATTGATAACATAAGTGAATTAAAACAAGCTATTTTAAAAAATATTAAACTAAACAAAAATGAAGAGGAAGTTTTTGAAATTAAAGATGAGGAAGAGGAGGAGGAGGAGGAGGAGGAGAAAGAAGAACAACAACAACAACCGTTATCAGATATTAGTCAAGAAGCATTTGAAGAATATTTGAGCCAGTATCATGCATTACCAAGAAAATATATTAAAGGTTTGCATGAAGATGAAAATAATGAATATGACCAATTAAACGGTGTACGTCTTGATCCAAATACTGAAAAGTTGATGATTGGTAATTCTCAACTATTTATTGAGGGTAGTGATATACATGTACAAAACAAAAGATATATGGGGACTCCCGGTCTATATGAATTATTATTTAAAAAAAATCCTGGTGATTTTACAAACTTTGATTTGGATAATTATAAAAAAATAGTACTAGCAACAAATGTCTTCCGCAAAAATTATGATCAATCTCAACAGATTTTAGGTAATAGGGGGAGTAAATATAAAAGAATAATTGCACCGATTTATAATGGTAAAGGAATGTTCATGGAGGTGACCAACAACAACAACAACAACAAAATAGATTATGTGCACTGGGATGATCCAAATGAGTTAGTTGAACGATTACGTTTACTACATGCGTCACAACTAGCTGGACATACAGGTCATGTGAATGAAATAAATTCTATTGTGGAAGAACTTGTTGAGGCCGGTATTGTAGAGACAAAGTAAAAAGAGAAAAAAAAAATGTCAACTGTTAAACAACAAATTGTTAACGAAATACACAAACCACTGAGAATTAACTTTAAGCGACGTAGAATAATACTAAAATCATTAACTGACTTATTTCAAGCTGATCTCGCCGATATGCAGAAATACTCGGATAAAGGTTACAAGTATATTCTTGTAGTAATTAATTGTTTTTCAAAATATCTTTGGGCAATTCCACTTAAAGATAAATCTGGTGTAGAAGTTTCTAAAGCAATAGAACAAGTATTCAAACAACAAACACCGAAAAATCTACAAACTGATATGGGTACTGAATTTTTCAATGTTTCAATGAAAAAACTATTAAAAAACTACAATGTTAACCATTACAATGTTTATACAGAAAAAAAGGCTGCCATTGCCGAAAGAGTTATTCGAACTTTAAAATCTATGTTGTGGAAGGAATTTAGTTTTAATGGATCATACAAATGGGTCAATATTCTACCTGAAATTGTGAGGATGTACAATAATAAAAAACATCGAACTACCGGTATGAAACCTATAGATGTTACATTAAAACATGAAAAATATCTATTAAATACAGCTTACAACAATCTAAAACGTGTAGATTTATCGAGTCAAAAATTTAAAATTGGTGATCATGTTCGAATTTCAAAAATTAGAGGTGTGTTTGATAAAGGATATCTACCAAACTGGTCCACTGAAATATTTACTATACGTGAAATAAAGTTAACCAATCCATTAACCTATCTACTAAAAGATTACAAAAATCAAGATATTTTGGGTGGATTTTACGCTGAACAATTACAAAAAGTTAAACACCCTGATGTTTATCTGGTAGAAAAAATATTAAAAAGAAGAAAAAATAAAGTGTTTGTTAAATGGTTAGGTTTTGATCATTCACACAACTCGTGGATTGATAAGAACAATGTATAGAGGGGAGGGGGTGAACAGATATGTATATAATTCCTTGTTCCTAAATTTCTTTTACTGTCAGTTTAACAACAACAATAAAAAAAAAAAATGTTCATTGTTGATGTGAAAGGTTTTTCATTTTCAAATGAAAATGTATTTCTTTGTAGAGAAATTGCAATTTTCAATGTATCGATAGAAAATTATGTTCACAAGTTGGTTACATTACCAATTAGAAAAGAAATGTTGAATAAAAATTTATTAAATTTTAAAAATGAATGTGAAATGGATTGGTCATCATGGAATGAAGAGGATGAAATACATTATGAAGAACTATCAAAATTTCTACAAAGTTATGTAATGGATGTTATAATTTTGGTAAAAAATAATATTATTAAATCTTACTTAGAAAAATTTGTGTATAATCAAATAATTAGTATGGAAGATGAGTATAATTCAACTTTACTAACTGATTCTGAAATGAAACAGATTTTCCGTTCCCATCAGTGTACTAATCATAATATTTTTAATAATGTGTCATGTGCATTAGAAACAGTATATAATTTATATTATTGGTACAAATATTGTAAAAAATAAATATGTGAATAAATGTTTAAAAAAAGATAGTTTTTTATTTTATATAAAATACCTAAGGGTACTCTCAAATTATTCATTTAGCTAAAACACGTGCAAGATGAAAATTGTTAAACAAGATACGTCTCTGGGAATTGAAAATAATATTTTTGAAGAAATAAATAAACCAAAGATTTCTAAACACGGAAAACTATTTCCTTTAACCATTAGATGTCTGATAGTAGGACCTTCAAACTGTGGTAAAACTAATGTGATGGTTAATTTATTGGAACATCCAAATGGATTAAAATTTGAAAATGTGTACGTTTATTCAAAATCGTTAATGCAACCAAAATATGAATATTTGGAGATGTTATTGAAACCTGTTAAAGAAATTGGCTATTATACATTTAGTGGAAGTGAAAATATAATGCATCCATCTGAAGCTAAACCAAATTCAATTTTTATTTTTGATGAT
Organism: Altica lythri; assembly: GCA_964028335.1. Taxonomy (NCBI): domain Eukaryota; kingdom Metazoa; phylum Arthropoda; class Insecta; order Coleoptera; family Chrysomelidae; genus Altica; species Altica lythri. Next base: position 5,066 of record CAXIIO010001497.1, on the reverse strand, counting down.
GTGAGCTGTGAAAATCAAAACGTGATTAGAGAATATTTTAGTATGGGACGACATTCGAAAGTAGAACCTTTCTATCTGACACAGTCATACGCTAAATGTCCTAAACACCTTATACGTGACAACCTAAATGTTTTAATTGTTTTCAAACAAGATGATTTACATTTACGTCACATCTACAATGATCACATTGGAACTGACATGGAATTTAACGAGTTTAAAAATATTTGTTCTATATGTTGGAATGATGTTCCGTATGGATTTTTATCAATTTTCAAAGACTTTGACATCAACAAAGGTCGATATAGAAAAATGCTTGATGAATTTATTATAAATTAACATAAATTGTTATAGAGAAAAAAAAAACAAATGTTAAAATAATTATGTTTGTGTATGTGTGTGTGTGTGTGTGAGGAATTACTGTAATAAAAATCTGTTAGAAAAAATACCCTGTATTTATTCATTATGTAGGTACACTAACATTAATGTTCATCTTCATCGTCGTTGTCATTTCCATCCTTCTCCTGCTCCTGCTCCACATTGGTGGTTGCTGCATCCTCATCATCATCATCATCATCATCATCATCTTTTTCAATTAACGGTAGTTCGATCATGCGGGTGTTGCTTCTGGATATCATCCTGTGAACATCATCCGCATCCTCTTCTACAAAATTGTACCCATACATTCGCACCACTCTTTCCACCACTTTAAAATCATCCATATTATCGATTTTAAGTCGCATGTATTTGATTGGTAGCTGTTGAAACTTTTTTTTAAGAGTTTCAGCCCTTGGCGAATATGACAATTGGATAAATACTTTATCCCCCTTCAAAGAAATATTCTTCACACCGTATCTTAATAATAAGAATACTTGTTTCAAAAAATATTCAAAATATTACAATGTAAAATTGAAAACTTACCTAAATAGTGTCTTGGTGAAAATTAAGACATCTTTTGGTGGAAAGTTTACCTTATCCTGAGTAAAAAGAACTAACGTTGATGGTACGGATGCCATGTTCACTACACTTAATTCAAAATACTAAATAACATACATGAATAGCTTTTTCTTTTATAAATATTATATTATAAAAAAATTGTTATTTTCAAAAACAAGTTTATTGCTTATTCTTAATTTCTGCTGATGATCATGAGGACGATGCATGAATTACATCATGTGTTTTTCGATTTATTGAAAAACATGTAACTTTCTAATGAGAGAGAGAGATAATGCAACATTTATCAACATATATTTTTAAGAAACTGTAAAAAGAAAAAAATGTAAAATTGCAACTTTGTAACATAATACATAAAGTCACGTTGCACATGGTACAGTTGTTATCAATCATGAGGATGATGTATGATTTACATCATGTGTTTTTCGATTTATTGAAAAACATGTAATTTTCTAATGAAAGAGAGATAATGCAACATTTATCAACATATATTTTTTAAGAAACTGTAAAATTGCAACTTTGTAACATAATACGTTCAAAGATAAAGTCACGTTGCACATTTCAAACAAGCTTAGTGATAAAAAGTCACGTTGACTCGGTCCCGATAGGAACAAGAAAAAGAGCCAAGAATTTCAGGCTAAGGGAAGATTTACTCTACAAGGTGAACACAAACCCCTGCAAAGATCAGGATTTGTTAGTGATACCATAACCCTTAGTTGGAGAGATATTACTCTCCCACCTTAGCGATCCTCTGTCAGTTCATGTCGGCATTGCCAAAACATTAAACAAAATAAAAACTGGCCAACTTTACAAAAAGATTTAGAGAAATATATCAAGGGTTGCGCCGACTGTCAAGCGCGGAAAGGCCAGGAGTCCCAAAAACCGGTGGGTTATTTACAACCGATACCAGTAGGGAAACCGTTCGACAGGGTAGGAATAGACGAATACGGCCGTTTTGCGCTCGGCCGTTTTGCGCTCTTACCTGAAATCGACCTGTTTGCGCTCTGCGATTTTCATAATAGAAATGTATTATCCTTTTTTCTAGGATTTACCGATTTGCAATATAATTTTAAATTTATTATAACATAATAGCCCGGTAAAGGTTAGCTTAGAAATTTTGCTTAAAACCCATGGTACCTACTACAGAAAAATAATAAACATCTTCTTTTCTGTTTCTGTTAATGTCTATTTCGAAGAAAAGTAAATTAGGGGTAATTAGGGTAGGGTAGGTATGTCTTAAATCCCAGGATTTCCCCAAAAATTACCTGCCTACCTAATTTGTTGATGTTTAATCAGTTTCGTTTTGTTCTTTGATACAGAAGTATTGAGAATTGTGGAGAGTGATATTTTTACATTTTTGAATCATATTTTAAAAATGGACGTGCAAATTATTGAAACCTCGAAGGGAAAACCTTGTGCACTGTATAAGGGATATAGCTTTCGTATAAAGAAAACCAATAAAGATGGCTCGGTTTTTTGGAGTTGTATGAAAGAAAAAACTGAAAAATGTCGAGGCAATATCATTATGGATAACAACAGAATAATAAGAGAAGCCGATCATATGTGTAAACCTAGTGTTGCAGCAACAGAAGTGAAATATTGTACTTTCAATGCGAGGAAGAGAGCTAGGGAAGACGACAAGTATTTGCCAATGTCAAAAATATATCAGGACGAGTTTCATAAATTGTATAATCAAGGACTAGATTTCGTGACCGAAATACCAACATTTACTTCAGTGAAAAGTGGTTTAAATGCCTGTAGAAGACGTGCACATGGTCTGCACAAGGATCCCGCTACAGCATCAGAAATAGAATTTCCAGAAGAAGTTATTACAATGAGTGACAAAACGAATTTTTTATTTATCGACGAAAGTACTCCTTCCGGGTACAGAATATTGGTATTTGCCAAGTAGTATAACAACACAATTCCTGGATCATGACCTTGAGTTAACCTTGAGTTTTCCCTTGAGGAAAATGACTTTGTAGTTTGATGATTTTGAGGTTATTGAACCTTGGGAAAAATTATTTTAGTGAAATAAAGTGTCAGTGAACCTTTTCCAATTGAATTGTGTGTTTAGATTAGTTTTCCTATGAGGAAAATGATTGGGAAATGACTTTTTTTAGTTTTAATGATTTTGAGTTTATTGAACCTTTGGAAAAAATTATTCGAGTGAAATAAAGTGTCAGTGAACCTTTTCTAATTGAATTGAGTGTTTTCCCAAAATATATTTGTATTATTTTAGCAATATTACCCTTTTAAAAATAAATATGATCCGAACGTGGTGAATGTTGAGATGTGTGTGTGTGTGTGTGTGTGTGTGTGTGTGTGTGTGTGTGTGTGTGTGTGTGTGTGTGTGTGTGTGTGTGTGTGTGTGTGTGTGTGTGTGTGTGTGTGTGTGTGTGTGTGTGTGTGTGTGTGTGTGTGTGTGTGTGTGTGTGTGTGTGTGTGTGTGTGTGTGTGTGTGTGTGTGTGTGTGTGTGTGTGTGTGTGTGTGTGTGTGTGTGTGTGTGTGTGTGTGTGTGTGTGTGTGTGTGTGTGTGTGTGTGTGTGTGTGTGTGTGTGTGTGTGTGTGTGTGTGTGTGTGTGTGTGTGTGTGTGTGTGTGTGTGTGTGTGTGTGTGTGTGTGTGTGTGTGTGTGTGTGTGTGTGTGTGTGTGTGTGTGTGTGTGTGTGTGTGTGTGTGTGTGTGTGTGTGTGTGTGTGTGTGTGTGTGTGTGTGTGTGTGTGTGTGTGTGTGTGTGTGTGTGTGTGTGTGTGTGTGTGTGTGTGTGTGTGTGTGTGTGTGTGTGTGTGTGTGTGTGTGTGTGTGTGTGTGTGTGTGTGTGTGTGTGTGTGTGTGTGTGTGTGTGTGTGTGTGTGTGTGTGTGTGTGTGTGTGTGTGTGTGTGTGTGTGTGTGTGTGTGTGTGTGTGTGTGTGTGTGTGTGTGTGTGTGTGTGTGTGTGTGTGTGTGTGTGTGTGTGTGTGTGTGTGTGTGTGTGTGTGTGTGTGTGTGTGTGTGTGTGTGTGTGTGTGTGTGTGTGTGTGTGTGTGTGTGTGTGTGTGTGTGTGTGTGTGTGTGTGTGTGTGTGTGTGTGTGTGTGTGTGTGTGTGTGTGTGTGTGTGTGTGTGTGTGTGTGTGTGTGTGTGTGTGTGTGTGTGTGTGTGTGTGTGTGTGTGTGTGTGTGTGTGTGTGTGTGTGTGTGTGTGTGTGTGTGTGTGTGTGTGTGTGTGTGTGTGTGTGTGTGTGTGTGTGTGTGTGTGTGTGTGTGTGTGTGTGTGTGTGTGTGTGTGTGTGTGTGTGTGTGTGTGTGTGTGTGTGTGTGTGTGTGTGTGTGTGTGTGTGTGTGTGTGTGTGTGTGTGTGTGTGTGTGTGTGTGTGTTGGTACGGCAATCCTTAAAAGGACATACTCAAGATTTTAGCTAACCTTATGAGGTCGTTCATGCGTTATGAGGACATTTCAGTGTCCTCGTAGGGTTTTTTTGATCGCAAACAGTCCTACTCATCATTTTGAGTCGATTGGTACCTACTTTACAATTTTGTCCGTTTAAGAGCGAAACACACCGTGTAAAAATCTGTGTATCTATCGTTAATTTAGGCTACTCTTGAGGGGACCTCATATATTTCTGACTAGTGCTGCCACCTACAATTTCAAGGGCGTGCAACCGCCCACCTTGTGAGGACATATACACAAACTTTAAGGTATTTTATATTTATTAGCTAAAAAATCAATATTTTTGTTGGTATGTTATTTCGAGACAGTATTAAAGTACTTTATACTAGCTTTTGCCCACGACTTCGTCCGAATAGAGGTCGAAAATGGTTCTAATAGAATTTTTCATTAGCTTAATACGTTATTAATTTTAACCACGACTTATAAGTAAATTGCGTATTTTTTAACCTATAACTCTGTCAGTAAGTGTCAAATTATTGAGGAGTTGTGTTATAGTTTCATTTACTAAACTAGTGAAGTAAGTAAATAGAAACCTATATCATTATGTTGGTTACCTACAGTTTTCATTAAACTAAACTTACATTTGACATTTCTCAGACAGAACTGTCTGCGAAATCGAATATTTTTGACAACTTATGCCAAAATTTAAATTTTATATTTGTTATTTTTAGTTTTATACAAAAC